>JAJOOR010011808.1:0-25920 GCA_036250505.1 Solanum acaule | reverse complement strand
AATGTTATACGTCGTATTGCTTTCTCTATATTGTGCTGACAACTAAGAATGTCCTTTCAGCACTCTCTCAAAGTATGGAGTTCACGGGTTTCCTACTCTCTTCCTTTTAAATTCAACAATGCGCATGCGGTATCATGGCTCTCGCTCCCTTGATTCAGTGATTGAATTCTATGGTGGCACTACTGGTAAGCGTGTCTGTTAAATTGTATTATGGTGTTTGAATTCAGTGCTCCTAAAAACAAAATCCATATAGATTAAGGAACCTTACCCAATTCAACCCCCCAAATTCTCCAAAAAGAGAATTGTCTGATGGATCCTGAGAGTTTTGAAAGTTAGAATGAATTGACATTGGTGGTAACTTTTTCACCTTTGCTAAGGTGGTTTTGCATAATGCACATGCATTTTTACATTTTCTATGCCTTGCCTTCTCTTTTCAGAACTTCCATTTCCCTCTTTGCCTGACATAAATTGCCTGTCTAATCTATTTGATATACATGCGCATGTGCAGTTAACTGTATTTTGTAGCTCCAAGTAGGTTTCGAGCTAATGCATGTTACATCAGAATTGTGAAGTATGGTGCCCATTTATTTATCTTTTAGGAATGTAGCTTATTATGTTCAGCCATCGTTCAGATCTTCTTCTCCTTGCTGTTTGACTTTTCTACTGCTATCAAAGTATTCCAAAGTTGTTTCTTGTGTGACATCCACTAATATGGGAAGACTCTTGCTTAAGTTGCCTCTTTATCTTAAGCCTCTTTTAAATATGAAACAGGTTTTCATAGTGCTTCGGTGGATGCCACTTCTCTTCGCAAAATGGGATGCTCCTCAAATCTTTTGAAACTGCATGGAAGTGACCAGGAAAACTGTCCATTCTCCTGGGCCAGATCTCCTGAAAACCTTCTTCAGCAAGAGACATATTTGGCCTTGGCCACTGCATTTGTGCTAATGAAAGTACTTTATATGATATTTCCCGCTTTACGTAAGATAGCTCAAATTGGCTTGGGAGGTTGCATTTTACAAATAAGAATAAGAAGCTTGTGGGAGCTTCCTCTGCTATATCTGAACCGAGCTGTACAATTATGTAATTCTCTGAAGGAGCCATGCAAAAGAAGCAACTTGCAGGAAGGAGCTATGAACGCCAAGGCATGGGCTTCTAAGTCTTTAGCGTCTGTCTCATTTGGAGAGTCTAGCGCTAGCCAGGTGGAACCAGTAAGTTCAACTCACTAATTGCTTTGATGGCCATATCTAAAATCATAGTGCTCTTTTATAAATGTTTTAGCCACCATAATTGGTGCTGGTTTTATCTGATTGGCGCAGCGCTATGCAATATCAAGCTTTTGAAACGATCTGCTTCAATTTGATGTAATGTAGATTAGAATTTTTTTCTCACCGTCAGAGAAATAATGTACCCACATTGTATATAGCTTTAACTAATAGGCAGAGCTTTTGAATTCAGATCCGTGTTTATTTAATTAAATCAAGACACTGTCTAGTTCCTTTTGTATGCTAAGTTGACTTGAATTAGATCCTTTGTGAAACAAAATTCAGGTAACTCATCCAAACTCAGAACACTTATTTTTGCTTTCTATTTCTGAACACTCTGCATGAAGAGGCACTAATGAGAAAAAGTGCTGAAGTGATTAAATCTGTTTTGAAGAATTGCTGGGGAACGATGCACAATCCAGGAAGAGTTCAGTTGGTCCCAAGAAATGGTGAGCGTAAAATGCTTTTACTTTTTCAGTTGTTGAATTAAACAAAGTTCTGAGGTCTGCCTCATACTTGAGGATTCTCGTTTCCTATTATACCGAGTGTTGAAGCTTTTGTATGTGATATGGTTAGTCTCGGCAACCGGCCTCATGTTTTACTCGAGGATAGTTAAAATAACTAGAGGATCTTTTCGTAAGGCATAAAACATAATTAGACCGTCCCCTTTTCCTATTTTAGGCATTCAAAGTGGTTGGCAACTGACAGGTAGTGGTGATAGGTACTCTGCCTTTTGGTTGTGCTTTACTGTGTCACTTTTGAATTATTGACACACTAACTATGCACTTTTGACTTTGTACCATAGTATTAGAAGAAAATGAGGTCCTTATCAAAGAAAATATGAAAAAGAAAGTGTGTGCATCTTAATCATGAATAAGGTTGTCTTATCTTTGATTTCACATTAAACCAAACCTCAAAACCTTCTGAAGCAAAATCCTTGTTCACTTTTCTGGGCACTCGAATCCCTCGTTATCATGAACTCGGATGAACTTGAAGAGTTTAAGGTGTGTCCTGTTAAAAAAACTATTATGATGTTGATGACAAAGATTGAGCTTAAATGAAGCAGCGATGTTTCATGTAGTTATATTCACTGGTAGTTGTTGCTCGCCGTGCTCCTTGTCTTGCTTCACAATCTGATTGTGTTAGTTGGTAAAATGCCGAGTTTTTGTGATGCTCACCTAATGGCTTAGTTACCAGTACTATGCATGCTACTTTCCATAATTTGAATGTTAAATTACTATAATATCTCTAACTTAGGTCGTGACTTTTTCGATGAGTTGAGACTTTTTTCAAAGGGTTGTGATTTTTCGATAAGCTGTGACTTTTCTAAATAGTCCTTACTGATGGAAGAAGTAACCATTTTAGTTCTTCATATATGTCATCAAGTAACCAAAAGTCATTCTAAATTTGCATAGAAGAATTAAAATAGTCATTTTCTCCTACACTCCATTTGAGATATATGGTATATATAAAAGAACTAAAATGGTTCAACCACTACATTAATGATTAAATATTAGTATGGAATTTGGTGTAAAGAAAAATTTAGAAAACAGCTTTAATTTGATTAGTCTAATATAGTAGTTTTTAATTCGTGAAAGTTATAATAAATATAAATTAGATTTATCAATAAAAAAAGAAAGTCGTGTGTTAGAATAAGTACTCTTTTTATAAATTAGTAGTAGTAAAATTGACCTACTTCTGGTTTTGGTCTTCTAGAAGGTTGGCCTTTTCTTTTAAGTGGAAAATTCTCCCTCAACATTCAAGACGATGTATAAAGACCCCATTTTTGTTACCATTACTATTATTTTTATATATTTAGTTTCACTTTTTATCCGGTTTCCAATAATCACATTAAAGTCTGACTAAATATGAATTCTCGTCTCAAAGTTCCCACGTTGAGGGGTAGAACAATTCCTAATAAAGATGATTCAGTTCCCAGGGAGACTTGCATGTGAGACCTCTGATTAGGAATGAAAGAATACGTATCACTCCAATACAACCCTCGTTGGTTGTTATTATTAAAAACTTCCCTATCAGATGAATAAATTTGTCAAAACTTGGCCTATATTTCTTGAATTGAGGTAGTTGCCAAGTACATGAATTTCCACCTGCGGAAAAATAAAAATGAAGATTTATCCACTCATAAACAATTATTATCACACTTACTATAGTTTTGATTAGGACGTGTACCAAATATATAGGTTGTGTTCTATGTCGTTCGATTGCTAGATTTGCCTCTTTCTCTTTCAACTTTAATCATATTAGCTTTCGCTATTTCAAGAATTTATTCTGCTTCTTGAGAATCAATATTTCTAATAACCTTCTCCAAATTATTTACCAAATTAAAACAATAATCTCGTTAACACTTGTTCTAGCAAAATCACTCATCACATCCAGTATTAATGATTGATCATTAAGGCGTATTACAATATTTATATATCGATAGGTGTGACAATAGGGCGTGATTTTGTAGTCCTCATTCCCATATGGATTAACAAGCTTTTTATATATAATCAGATCCTTTTATAATAACATTTTACTCTATCATTTAAGTTTTCTTAGAAAGCGATCTTCCTGATTTAATATATCACATATTTTTTGTAAGTGAAAATTACAAAAATGAAATGAGTTGCAAACTAAGGAGTAGGAAATGCAACGTTCAAGGATCGTTTAATACCTTAGATATGTTTATATCTTAAATCAAACATGAATAAAGTTAATCATGATCAATTCATTTATGAAACTATTATCCTTATATCATGTATCAGACGACAAAGTCGAGATTGCAATTGAAAGATGTTAAATAAGGAAAAAGTTGACGTTGACAAAGCAGTTATTTGAGTGGCATTTATACTAATTGATGACTTGACTGGGCCAACCTACCACGTTAGTCTTTAGCTAATTTGAAAGAAATGGTCAAGTCCATCATTCAATGGTAGTTGGGACTTGGGACCATCATGCTTCAATTCAATCAACTTGTTCTTTCATCATTCAATTTTTAGCTATCAACTTGCTTGTTTTCCGGATTTTGCTTTTCGAATCTACAAGCAAGTGTTACATCATTTAGCTACTGTTTCGCTATAAATTTTCAAATATTTTGGAAAAATCAGATCTTGATTGAAGTTTCTAACATATGTTTGGTCATAGTTTTTGAAAACATATAATATATAAACATGTTTTTTTTAACTTGATCTTAATTGAAGTCGTCTATGTTAATCTTTAATTTTTGGTGTGTACAAGTAGACACTTAAATTTGTATAAAGTTGAATTAAGTAAAAACACGTGTCTTACGTGACAATTTGATGAGATACGCTCGAACTAATTTGCAATATGTCATGTAAGACACATGCATGTGTCCTGAATGCTATGATTCTAATTCACCCATGTACTTTAATGTTATATTGATAAAGAGAAAAGACATAAAGTGACATCTGAAGTTGTCCCAAATTTTTAAAAAGACACTTAAATTATGCAAGTGTTCTATTACTCCCCTAAACAATCCTGAACTAATATTATTACATCATTTTTTGTTCACCTGACATGGAGAGTGTATGTACTCTCTTAAAGAGCGTGAGCAAACTAAAAAACGAATATAATTTTATTTTTACAAGTATTTTGCTATAAAATATATTTTCTTGTTTTTCTTATTATTTAAACTTTTTCTCCTTATTATTTTTGTCTTTTTCTTTCTTCCTTCTTGTTCAAAAATTCATTATCATCTTCATTGTAGTTTCTCACTTTCAATGTCACTTTTTACCATAACTCCACCTCTCTTTTTTACTACTATTTAGCTTCTCACTTTCAATGTCACTTTTTACCATAACTCCACCTCCCTTTTTTACTACTATTAGTTTAACTCTCTTCAATTTTAAAATTATATCAAAATATTTTCTTACATTTCGAACAATTTGATAAACCCATTAGATTTGAAGATGATTAGTAGGTATTATTTAGTTTTTTTATCCAAATTCCAATCAAACCTTTTCAATTTTCGGAGAATCCTGATTCTTTCAAAATTATCATTTCTAGTTTTGAAGTTATATGAAAATGAGATAAATTAATTGATGATACCTTCAAAATTTTGTTTTTTCTTAGAAAAATAATTAGTTTTGTTAACTCAACAAAGTCTAGAAAATAGTATAATTTTGAAAAGAAAGGAATTTGACCGAAGAAGAAGAAGAAGAAAAAAAAAGAAAGAAACGTGGGGGTGGGGTGAGGTGAGGGTGGAAGGTGAAGAAGAAGAAAGAAAGAAAAAATGGAGGGAGGGGTAGCTTGAAAGTAGGGTCGAAGATGAAGTAGAATTTAAAATGAAATTAAAATTAAAATAAGTCAAAAAGTAAGAGAGAGAAATGAAGAAAAACTTAAAATGAAAAAAATATTATATTTCAAATTAAATTAACACGTGTCACACAATGATTGATGTGTGATAACACTTGCCATTTAAAATATGAAATTGATCGAAAAATGATGTAATAATATATCTTCGGAATTGTTTAGGGGGGTAATAGAACGCCCGCATAGTTAAAGTGTGTTTTTGAAAATTTGGGACAACTTCAGGTGTCACTTTATGTCTTTTCTCTATTGATGTACCAAAAAAATGAACTTTGATGCTATACCATTGGTGACAACAACAACGACATTACAGTGTAATATTTTTATAAGTTGAATTTAGAGAAAATAAAGTATATATAAATTTTATCCTTACCTCGTGAAGGCAGAAAGACTATCGACAATGCTAACGTGATACATAATTTATTAACAAAGTACTTTAGAAGCACTAGTGCTGATTGTTGAAGAAGTGCATTTGAGGACTGAGGAGATAAAGATTAGTTTTGTTATAAAATATTATAGTGTAGATGTCCACTACATTAAGAAGTTACTCTCACCCATCTTCATTATTTTTCTCCTATGAAAATAATCATAACCTCCAACTTTATATCCATTATTCTTGTAACCTTTCACTTACATAACCGCCTCCAATATATTCATGTTAATGTCATGTTTATGACTAACCTTTTGTATGTCTCTATGTTACACTATAAATGGAGGCATGAGGGTTCATATTGTATACACTTGAAAGAAAGAAAGTTATCTTATATTATTTATTTGTCTTATATTCTTCTTGTCTTCATCTTTATATTGTTCTCTTGTTCTTAAGTTTTACAACAAATTTTGACTTTTGATTTAGTTTTTGGACAAGATTTATTAAGAGATCTTTTCGAAAAAATTATTCTGTCTTTGGGTTAGTTTTTGGTTAAAGGCACTAATTAGTCTTCTGAAAACCTATTTTATGATCCTATTAGTTAAAAAATATCCCTAATATTTGTTATTTATTTTATATACGTTCTTCGTTAATTTATCGATTCATTAAAATTTTACTATTATATTTTATTGTTGTATACCTGAAGAATGAGCTACAGATTAACAAGTACAAAATGACTTGACTATTAATCTGCACTCATTAATGAGACGACGACATAGAAAAGAAAGTATACCCTTTGTCACTCTCCTTATAAATTAAAATAAAGAAGAGACACATATTTTGAAATAGGTGGGATTTAGGATAAAAACAAATGGTGAATGCACTTGCGGTTAAGATAGATCTTGCATTCTAAACAATTAAAAAGAAGTCTAAATATATCTCTTGTCGTAACAACAACACTTTTTTACGGGGTAAATTTGGACAATTTACATAGTTGAATGATAATTTTGACACTTTTTCCTTATTAAAAAAATTATATATTGAAAAGCTTCCGCCCTTAATAAATAAAAATATAATAATTATATTATAGTTGACCCAACCATTAAGGAAAAACAAATTGAATCATTTCACAAGATTTATAGTAAATTTGAACGTGTCCTTTTCCTAGTTGTAGTGTTCTTCTATATCACTCACTTTGCTATTTTTTATTCATCGTGCTTAGGTCAAATTAATTATTATAACGTATATGTATACAATTAGGACAAAACATATGACAAATCAAATTCATTTACTTTATGATTCGTCTCAAATCCTATCACTTTAATCTTATTAGAGACAATTTTATTTTAGGGAGATTTGATAGGCTAACATCAAATTTGTAGCATGTACTTTTTGATATTTACCAATAGCTATGTTGTATGTCAAGTAAATATAATGTAATAATTGAAGTATCGTCTTGAGGAAAAAAAAATGTCCAAATGTTAAGTTCAAATCTTCCTTGATGTGACTTCCATTATTTATGCAAGATGTACATTTGATTTTTTGCTTAATTGTTCAAGAGATTTTTAAAAGCAAAATATAATAATATAGCTTAGGGCAGGTGCTATTCAGTTGAATATTTACCCTTAACATTTCACTTGTCGATTTTTAAACATATTAATTTAATCGATAAGATATTGATTGATTTAATTAGTTCTCGATTGATTTATTTGTTTATTAATAATAACTGATAAGAAAAGGTAAAATTCAAAAGATTTATCATTGAATAGTGTGAAGCAAATTAAGTAAAAAAAATATGACTTTCAAATTTATTACTTCTATGCCAATTGCTAAATAAGAACACACAGTAGAGTTATGAAGGACGAACACAATGCCTAGTTAAAAAAAACTATTCAAAACATATCACACCCATTTATCACAAACATTTACTTCATGAGTACCAACATTATTAAACGAAAGAAAACAAAACTGACAACGTACCTAATTATTCTAACCAAATAGGCACACAACAATATTACTAAGACCACCATTATAACTAGATAACAAACCAACAAATTGTGGTAGAGTAATAGTTACTTATTTATCTTTAATCAAAGGTCTCGAGTTTGAGTCCTCCTAAATATGAAGTTTTTTTTGTTAGGGAACACTTTACCCCTAATGAGGAACTTTCAATGCGAATCAGTCGAGCTTCAATATAGGTATCAGACACTAGATGAAAAAAAAAAAAAGTAGAAAAGACACTCCAAACAAATTAAGCAGAACCCCTCTTACGTTACTACTTTATATAAATTCCAAACTATATATATATATAGGCATAAACATAATATAATTATTCCTAACGTGTAAGCGATTTGTCTAATAAAAAAGTTGAGAAATAAATATTCTACATCGTTAAGTCGTTAATCGTAAATTTTAATCTGTTTACTAATGGATAATTCAATAGTCCAGTAATAAGTTATGAATTGATTTTGTAGTTGAATGATTTTGATTCGATTTTAAGAAAGACATGTACATACTCTATAAGCATCACAGATATTAGTATAAAATTTTGAACATTTTTCCGTTTTAATAATGGTGTTATTCCATATAAAATATTTTAGTTAAATTTCGTAGAACTATAATTTATTTATTTTTTAAAAAAAACTGAAAATATTTTATATAAGTAAATAAATATATATATTTTTTTAATCAATCGACAATATTCAAAACAATTACAGTAAAATCTTAGTCAATCCGACATCCATGTGACCGACAGCTTCCTGTTAACATCATGCTCTGCACGCTCAATCGTACGGCTGAGATTCTCTCTAACCTCATCATCAACGGTCCAGATTTCATCGCCGGCGATTTGAGAATTTCAAGGTAGTTTTAAGCGCCCACTGTTCCCACTAAAAACCAGTATCAAGTACATCCCCTTTGAAAGCAGTTACCAAATGCCGCATAATCTATAAAAAGAAGTTCCTATTATAAACTTTAATTCTAAAAAAGTGTTTTAATTATACACTTAATTATAAAAATATTATGTATATTCTCGCATGTCTAATAGGTAGTTAAATTAATATAATTATATAAAGTATGTAAAAAAAAATTAATTATACGAAGGTTAATGCATATATGATGTAACTAAGGAAATAATATGTTTTATGTAAATAACTTAATTATTTAATAGTTGAACAACATTTTCAACTTATTAAGGTATTGACATTAAGTCTTGATTTTAATTGTTAATTCTAATAATGTGTTCTAGTTCACACTTTTGATTCACAATTAAAAAAATATTAGGTGTCTTTTTATTCTTCTGGTAGATAGTTAAGTTAATTAGATAAAATATGTCGTTATACGCTTGTATTAATAAGCCATAAATTTTAGATTTTTTTATTTGAGATTGATAGTATAATTAAAAGAGATGATATAGTTTTTGTGATTAGCTTAATAATTTAATATAAGAGTGAAAATACATGTGAGTTTTGTTTAAAAAAACTTTGAATACAACATATTTAACTGAAAAAACTTTATTAGGAATTGAAGTGTTTGGATTAAAACATGATAGTAATATAAGTTAAAAGATGGCCTTAATTTAGTCATTTTTTTGTGTGTAAAAGACAAATAAAAGGGAAAAAGAATAGTCCAAAGAAAAGGTAAAAGTCTTCACATATAGAAGAGAATCCATCATATAATTCAATTCAACAAAAGAAAATAGGCAAAGAGAGAAGAGAGAGAGAGAGAGAGAGCAGAAATGGAGAAGGAAAGAGAGAAACAGGTTTACTTGGCTAGGTTGGCTGAGCAAGCCGAGAGATATGATGGTATACATTTTTCATTTTAAATTTCTTTAATTTTTGTTGTTGATGCTGCTGTAGAAATTTAGTATCAGTTCTTTGTTTTTTCTTTGATTTCAAAAGGCTTTTTTTTTTAATTATTTTTTTGGTTGCAAAATCTTGAAAAATATACTGGGTGTTCTTTGGTTTTGTCTTTAGATTTTGTTGTTTTGGGGTTAAATTAATTTTTTTAGTTGCAAAAAGTTCTTGTTTTTGTCTCTAATTTTTTTTCCTTTGGGATTTCATAAAGTTGTGATCTTTTTTGCTCATTTGCTTTGTTTCTCTATTATGGGGTGCCCCTTTAGTATGTAGTTGCTGATTGTTATGCTAGATTGTCTTCTTTAACAAATTAGACTGGAAATTGCCTTGAACAGTTCTTGATGTTCTATAAAAGATGTTTTTTTTTTCCTTCTTTATAACCATGGTGTCTAGTCAGTTTGCGGGCATCTCAACTAATTCAATGGGTAGTTTAACTATACGATCCACCAGCACTGATACCTGGTAATTCTATCCATGAAATTTGGACACATAGGAAGAAATCACCAAGTGTTTTTGTCTCCGCTAGATATGGACTTAATTAAAAAGCCATTTTCTCTTAGAGTAGTGGTTACTTCTTGAGATCAATTGAGAGAGTTTTTACCAAGGTGTAGTGAACAGGAAAGCTATTGATGAATAATTTGACTTTTATTTGAGATGATCTATGAGCACAGATGTCAACTAAAGTGGACTTGGAGGAAAATCATTCGCCTTTATAATTTGTTGTCTAGGTTAATCTAGTTTTTTACATAGCAGGACATATATTTGTTAGGTTGTATGTAGTACTGCGGTGGAAAATACCGTGGAAGCTAATTTGAATGCACTGTCGTTTTGTGACAAATGGGGTAATATTATATGAGGTAGAAACACATCTTATGATTGTTATACGGTAATATAACAGAAGGCAAAGTTTCAACGTACCGGATGTCATGTTGAGAGATGAAAGTCATTCTGATTATGATCTCGGATGAACATTATAATGTAAAGTGATGAGTGGATAAAGGGTCATTTGGCTTGATCCCGTTGGTTTTAGTCTATCTTATCTAATCTTTCTTTTAGAGGCGAAAGAACTATTGTGTGTAGAGCCAAATAGTATGAAAGAGAGAAGCTTGAAGCTTTCAAATTGATGATAAGAAGTGATGTTGAGCATACAGGCAGGCAATACAAATAAGAGAAGACTTTTTTTTTTTTTGTTAAAATGAGAGAAGACTTGAAGCTTTACTATTCATAATTAATAAGTTTGTGCAATCTTTTACTTACTACTACTATTTGGTTTGCTTAAAGTTTGATAAATATGTGATTGTGCATTCTCTATTTGTTGTCCCAGAAATGGTTGAAGCAATGAAGGCAATTGCTAAGATGGATGTCGAACTGACTGTTGAAGAGAGGAATTTGGTGTCAGTTGGGTATAAGAATGTAATTGGAGCAAGAAGGGCTTCATGGCGGATATTGTCTTCGATTGAACAGAAGGAGGAGAGTAAGGGTCATGAGCAGAATGCTAAGAGAATAAAGACTTACAGGCAGAGGGTTGAAGACGAGCTTACAAAAATATGCAGCGACATTTTGTCAGTGATCGATGAGCACCTTGTTCCTTCGTCCACTACTGGAGAATCTACTGTCTTCTACTATAAGATGTAAGTTGCTGACCTTTTTACTTGCTTTCTTCTCTTATTTGTGATGGAGATGAATACATATTTGCTTTCTGTGTGACCCCATTTTAATTTATTTAAGTTGGTTGTTTTTCTTCCGTTTTATCCCCAAAAATTGATTGATGAACTTACAAGTTTACCTCCTTTTACTTCACATCCAGGAAGGGAGATTACTATCGCTATTTAGCAGAGTTCAAAGCAGGGGATGATCGTAAAGAGGCATCTGAACAGTCACTTAAAGCTTATGAGGTTTCTTTTGTTCAACCTGCATTCAAATTTGGCTCAGATGTTCTCCTACGTCTATATAAAAGATCTGCATCATTTGTTTCCTACATTTGTTGTTCATGATTGCACATTATTTTTATATTTTCTTTGGTTTTATGTCTTGTTCCTAATTTAGGTTATTGCTCTATTTTTGTAGGCTGCTACTGCCACTGCTAGTTCAGATCTTGCTCCTACTCATCCAATCAGACTTGGACTCGCGTTGAACTTCTCAGTTTTCTACTATGAGATTCTGAATTCACCCGAGAGGTTAGATAACAACTTTATGGACAGAAGCTAATTATGTTATGACTAGACAAAAGATATTAACTTACCATTGTCCATCAAGTACACCCCTTGTTTCTTGTTACCGATTTCATAATGAAACGAGCTTGGAGATACTAACTGGGGAACTTTTGAAAATGATTTTCTCATCAAACTGTGAAATTGTGAATCATTTGATGATATTGAGCTGTTGCCTTTTCAAATATATTTACACAGTTTCAACGGATAATTTTGGTAATCTATGAGTATTTGACATATTTGTCTTCCTGCTTTGAAATCTTTTCTTCTGAGCTGAGAGTCTATCGGGCGCAACCTCTCTACCCCACAAAGGTAGGGGTAAGGTTTACGTACATCCTACCCTCTCCAGACCCTACTTGTAGGACTACACTGGGTATGTCGTTGTTGTTGTTGTATTGAGTATTTGACATTTCTTCTTTTTCTTTGTACATGTGATCGTGCCTCAGGAAGGTAATTTAACTTGTGATCTGCTTTTATTAAGGATACTTCCCGTACCTAATTTGTTTCTTATTTGTTTAATCCACCTCCTACCAGGGCATGCCACTTGGCCAAGCAGGCATTTGATGAAGCAATTGCCGAACTTGATAGTCTAAGTGAAGAATCCTACAAGGACAGCACCCTTATCATGCAGCTTCTAAGGGATAATCTCACTTTGTGGACATCAGATCTTGAAGAGGGAGGTACGTACTTCTTATGGGATGCTTCAATCTTTTCTAAGTTAATTCGCTTTCTTATGGTTGTGGACGATTATGAGCTAGGTTCAAATGCCTGTTACATTTGGTAAATAGGGGAAAAGGTGTTGCTTTTGCAATTAATTTTTGCCTTTTTATGCTGCATAGCTCCATAAAATTAATTTCTGTTGACTGTAATATATATTGATCCCGACTTACAAGGGATATATGACGAGAGAAAACGAAGAGCTGATTTTGAATCCATACCAATGAATAGGATCTATTGAAATTAAACATAAAGAAGTAAAATAGTTACCGATTGAAATGACGTTGATATGTGATCATTTTGTCAGGTGAGCATTCTAAGGGTGATGAGCGCCAGGGAGAGGTATGATTTCTAACCGTTGGTTCAACTTCAATATCACTGTTATATTCTTGTTGAAATGATCCATATACAACTAGGTATAGCTTGGACAATTGAAGCCTGTCTTGTCACGTTAATCGCCTTTTTCTTTTTCATGTTTACAGAACTAGTTGAAGTTCAAGAGGTGTCGGCGAATCATTGTGATGCTGGCTCCTCAGAGACATGTTAGCTTGTGGAAAGTCTTTGTTTTTCATATAATGTTCAGGGATTCATGCCTATTGGCTTTGTACTTTCTTCTTCCATATACATAAACATTCCCAGAGTTCTTGTCATTTTCAGTAAAAAAAAATTGCTGCTATTGTTGCATGATGTGAATGCTCTATTCGAAATATAGCTAAATTTAGAGGTGGAAATTGAGCAGGTTGGGTCCAAAGTCCAAACAGGGCTATCCATCAGGTATTTGAAATTTCATTTGCAGAAATGCTTGTGATTCAGACAAATGATTACTATACGTCAATGGATCGTGGCATTTTCATGTCACAGTGTGGTGGCTTTGAATGGCCTTTCATATTACGAATCCCAGAAAGAAATCGAGATTTGAGAGCAGCTATGGTAGTTGTTAAAATTCTTTTATAATAGTAGTTAAAATGTTTCTTAGGATGGTGGTAGAGCAATAATACATGAATTAAATAGCAAAAAATGGAGATGATACATTATGACCAAGTTACATTATGGTAGGCAGCAAGTGAATCATATTTGGTCCTTAGGAGGAGCAGTTTTTGTGGTACCCAAGAGAAATGCTTTCAAAGGCTTATGGAAATCTTTTGGTTTCTCATAAAGAAAACCATGGCCTGCATTCTTAATGACTACCATCTGAGCATTCTCCCCTAAATGCCTGCCCAAAAATATTCAAAAAGTCAGTCACCAAGCATGATTCTATCACACAATATATCCAACAAAACTAATCGAGATGTATGAGTGTAGACATGTATGATTATGTCTATCGAGCTAAGGGATGTAAATATTTTGACTTGTAGATCAAAATTTCAATTAACCCAGTTGGGGAAATGAACCTTTTCAATCTGTGGCCTAGTTCTAAAGGAAATATTTTGTCTTGATCACCCCACACTATTAATGTTGGCTGCAAAATAAAGAGCAATATTAGGAAAAATTCTTGATCAATGTAGTAGAGGGGGGTGGGGGACATAACTTGTGGGATATTATGATGAAAATATAAAGGCCAAACACATATATAGCCCCTCTAACTTGTCCACATTTTTCATTTTAACACTTTATCTTAGCCTTGTTCCATTTTAACCCTTAAACTCCATTTTTATGTACCATTTTAACACAAAATACTATTTTTATGATTTCTTTATTTTTATATATATTCTTCAATTGCAACTTCTTATTTTAAATCGACATGTGTCAGTTAATTTTAGTTAAAAAGTTAAAAATTAACAAAAAATAATTCTTTTTAAAAAATAATAATTTATTTTTAAGAGTGTTATGTATTTTTATGTGAAAAATAACCGACGAAATTGTATTGGTTTTCTTTCTTTAAAATCACCGACAACCTAACAAAGTCAGTCGAGTTTTAACATTGTTTAGTAGTGTCATTAGTAATGAACAAGAGTCTTTTTTTAGTAGTGTTATTAACGAAGTCAGTCAAGTCTTTTTGAAGATGAGTTTTTTTATTCGTACTGATTTATATTAAAAATTAAAAGTGAGTATTTGCGTTAAATTTAGATAGCCTAGATGATAAGAAAAAATAAATAAGTAGTGTTATTTAATTTAATTGAATGTTTAAGAAAGAAAATCAAAGAACTTCCGTCAATTTATTTTCATGCAAAAATACAGAGAAATATCAAAAAATAATATTATTGTTTGAAAACTTTTATGTTCGTTCGCGAATGTTTAATTATTTTACGAAAATAAACAGGCACACATCTATTTTTTTTAAAATAAGAAATTGCAATTGAAGAACATAAATAAAAACAAATCATAAAAAATAGTATAAGTGTTTAAATGGTACAGGAAAAATGGAGTTTAAGGGTTAAAATGGAACAAGGCTAAGTTGGAGTGCCAAAATGAAAAATGAGGGCAAGTTTGAGGGGTTGTGTATGTGTTTGGCCAAATATAAACTTATGTCCCGCGAATATTTGTCTTGAAGGGTAAAAAAGATTAAAGATGGGGTCAAAATAGAGAGAAAAGTGCAAATGTAGACAAGGAAAAGGGAAAAAAACCTGAGTGATCTTAGGTAGATCAGAAAGTTTTCTGTCTTTAGCAATTGCAAGAAGCAATTCTTTCTTCTCCTCTACATACTGTGTAAACATTTCCTGCACATATATAACACCCAAAATACTCATTTACTATTTCATTACAATATGGAGCAATATAAGTAAGAAGAAACAAACAAGGACGTAGTGACGTGACACATAGATTTTGAAAGTGTCTAGATGATTATTTTCGTAAGTTGGAGTATTCAATTAAGATGATGGAGACAAGTAATGGTGTTTAGATATGCATACTCAATTAGTTGAGTATTAATTACGGATTAATACTCTATGATTGAGACTATTATATGAGTATCTTTCGTAAGGGATGCCTAAAACCCATAAAGATACATAAATATATGGATTGAGGAACACATTATTAATACGTCACTTGTGAATTGTTAGTTATTATTATCCTCTAATACATTAGTTTAATCTTCGATATAAAAGACGTCAATGTCTTTAACCTCTTTTGGTTTCCCTGTTTAATAAACTCAGACCTTTCATCAACAATAATATAACAGAAATTGGTTTAGGTAAACAACACATGAAACGTTCCATTGGAGGCACCTAGTTGGCCAGAAATTGCGATAGCAGGGCCAACAGGAAAGGGAAATATTAAAAAATATTTACTGCTTTTGAAAAATTTACGTTAAGTAGTCCAATATTATACTTGGGAAAAATTATTATATATAATATACTCCATCCGTCCCATTTTATATGTCATCTTTTTACTTTGTACTTGCATTAAGAAATGATGTAACTTTACCCTTGTACCCTTAGTTAATGTTTTCTTAAGTCAACTTTATTAATAAATGACAAGATTAATTAACTATTCTATCAATGGTATAATAGGCAAAATATGGTAATTTATGCATAAACTTTATAAAATGACAAGTATTGTGGTCCAGCTATTTATAGAAAGGGATGACATATAAAATGAGACGGAGGAAGTAGCAAACTTGTATAAACTGTATAATGGTGTATAAAAGATGTTTATACACAATATAGGTTAAATCCTAATTTTTATACACAAAATTTGAGCTACGTAGCGACCATAAATTGACGTGGAAAATTTAATTTTGTAGTCCTTTAAATAATTAAATATTATTTTAGTTATATGACCTATTTCATAAAAGATGGTAAAACTAACACATGAAATAAATAAATGAAAAATGAATGATTTTTATAAAATTATTTTTGTCTATTGCAATTATTAGTGGGCATAATTGATTTTTTCATTAATTTACGCATGGTAGGATCTTGAGGGCATGAAAAAAAATTAAAGAACCTAATTAAGTGGGGATTTGGCATTTTGCACAAGTGGATGATTCACTTTAATTTCCTCGATACTTCTTGGTAAATGCAAGAAGAATCTAGGATTAATAGTAATATACAATACTTTTTATCTGTCTATTTTTATTTGTCCACTCTATTGTTTTTGAGATATCTAATAGTAATAATACTTATCAAATTTATAAAATTAATGAATAATTTATTATTTCGTATCTATTTTACTTTTGCTATTAAATATTGTTCATTTTTCAATGTTTAGATAACTAATATTTAATAAATGTGATTTGATAAAATTACCCCTATCATTTAAGTCAATAATAGACAGAGGGAGTATAAGTTATAGTTTTGATTTATTTTTATTATTTTAACTTAGAATAAATATTTTAATTTTTATTATCTTACCCAAACATTTTTAAAATATTTTAAAAAGCCTAAAGTAAGCCGATCCAAATAGAATCTAACTTACTATATATCTTTGAAATTATCCCTTATTAAAATAATATTGAAGAAGATCCTTATAAGGAAAAAATAAGTTTTTATTCGGTACTTGTATTTTACGCTAGTATATAATTTGCTTTATTGATTCATGTTGTAAATATAAATTCCGGATGTGAAATAATCCTTTCTTATTATAAGATTTCACCTATTATATAAATTAATACAGTATTTTTTAAAATTGTAATAGATCAAATAGTTATTGTAACATTAAATTGGTATATCTATTTCAACGGCCCGTCAGAACGCATTCATTGTCTTTGCTTCTCAACAACATACAGTTGAATTTAAGAAGAAGAAAATACTACTCCCTCCATATTACGTGAACTAGAGCATACAATTTTTAAAGTAAAATTAGTATATCCTAATTATATAAAATATTACAATTCAAAATTTTCGTTAATTTAGACAACATTTATCTCAACCACGAGAGATTGAAAAATAGACTTCAAAATGAAAAATCAACTTTTAATTCTCCAATAATGTAGGGATCAAGTGGTGCTAAATCATATTTAACACTAAGTTAATTCGTCAAACTAAGTAAAATTAACTTATATACACTAGCAATAATGACCATTCTTATCGAAATCACATCAAAATATCTTTTAGTTTCGTGAACTTTTAAACATGGCACGTGAAAGGAAAGGGATATATTTTTTTAAACGACTAAAAAGGAAAGTAAATAAAATGAAAAAAGAAGAAGAAGAGACTTACATCAATGAAGTCAGTAAGCAAGCAAGACGGCAACACTTTGGCCGGAGCTTTAACAAACGTATAACCCATAAGCTCTCTCATTTGCTCCGCCGTCTGCGGCAGCAAAATATTCGCCGCATCCTCCACACTACTCACCGCAAACAACCCTTCCTTCAAATCCTTCTCCTCCAAACAAACTCCGGCGCAGCAAATCACCACTTTCTCAACACAATCCCCAAATTGCGCCGCGAAATCATACGCCACAAATCCGCCGTAGCTCAGCCCTACAACGCTCATCTTCGTCACCGAGTTCGCCTCCATAACTCGCTTCACACACTGAGCTTGAAACGACACAGTCCGTTCCGGCCGAGTGGTGTACGAGTCGCCGAAGAAGAGTAAGTCCGGGACGTAGACGTTGAAGTGACGGGAAAGGATCCGAACCGTTTCGCTCCATTGCCACATGGAATTGGCTCCGAATCCGTGGATTAGGGCCAAATCGGGTCGGGTCGGTTTTTTGGATTTGGGTACCCAGCAATGCATGATGGTACCATCTTTGAGGTCAGTGAAAGTAGATCGGAGTCCACGGCTGCTGAAAGTGGATTTGAGGCACCGGTTTTTAGTTGCGGTGAAGCTAAAGCACTTGGGCATCACTGAAAAATGCAAATTACAAAGTTTTGTGTGTGTTTTCAGAGTTTGAGAAGAAAAATTAGAGGTTTATGGGGAATTGTAATGAAGAAAATGGAAAGTGGATGAAGAATTTTCTAAATTTATATGAATTATTTTGAGGTCAAAAGGAATGGTCAAAAACATAGATGAATGTGTGTTTTTGTTTTGAATATTGAATAAGTAAATTTCTATTGTTGTTGGCTCCTCTTCATGTCTTAAGCATGAATATTTTGGGGAAATCAATTAATTTCTCTCACTCTATTATTAAAACAAAATTTGATGCTCTTGATATTTTAACATATTAAGGAATTTACTTCTTCCGTCTCATATTAATTGATCAGTATACTAAAATAGTTATTCATTTTATTAAATTAAGAAAACATTAATTACATTTTTATTATATTACCCTTGCAAGTAATTTTTTTTTTAAAGTGTTCACATTTATTTGTAAAATTCTCAAGAAATTTTTTAAGGGGTGAATTAATAAATTTGTCTTCTCATTTATAATTTCTTAAGCATCATACAAAATGAAAAATGATCAACTAATATAGGATGGAAAGAGTATTTTTTTTTTCCATGTTAAACCGTTAGTATTAATTAGTTATTTTTCTAATCATTTCCAATGCTTACACAGCTTAATGATAAATAATCATGTTAATTATTGTTCTTCTAGTCAATATTAGTAAATTATTAGAATTTGACACACAATTTTAAAAAATATTTAAGAAAAAAAATTAAAGGCTATTTTTTTAAAACTATTTTATAGAAATATAATATAATTAACAACCTCATTAAATAATTTACTTAATATGACCTTATACCAATAAAAAGTTTCCTCTAAATAAGTGCTCTAGAAATCTTTGTTGACAAATAATTTGGTACCAAGTTGTTTTCTTAGGAAATTTTGTTTCTTTTTCTCTCATTTTTTTTAACATTAACTTTTAAAATATCATTATAAGCAAATGACATCGAAAAGCTATTTCTATATAACAGCGTCTAAACAAATACTCCTATGCAAATTGGTTAGAGTACATCAAGTGATACTTATTAATTATTATATATCCGTTTGATTATAAAGTTATTAATTTTTAAAAATAATTTTCTATTTTATTTAAAAATTAGTGTTTGATTATGAAAATTTCAAATCAAACTTAAAGTTGTATTTTAAGGAGTCCGGATCCAAAAGGATAATAAAAATTTTCAAAGATTCCAAAAGGGCAACAAAATTAATTATCAAATAAAAAAGACAGCCGTTTAAATTCGTCGAAATTAGGGTATCCGCCCCATTCACTAAACAAGGCGCAAGGCAACATTGCCTTACCAGGCGCAAAGCCTACGCGCCTTCTTTCATTTTAATTAATTTTATTTAATTTGTTTTTTATTTTTTTTGTCTCTATTTATATATATTTTGCATTCATTTTTTAATTAGGCATTCAAATTTTACTTTTTAAAGTGATTAAAAAATTATTTTCTTCATAATTTATTCATATTAAAGTGAAGAAAGATAATTAAAAAGTAATATATTAAAAAATGAATGCAAAATTTGAATGCAAGGTATATATATATATATATATGTTTCACGTGGTAAATGTTTGAACAAAAATAAAAATAAAATAATTCGATTAATAGTCTAAAATTATTAAATAAAGTGACAAAAAAATTATTTTCTTCGTAATTTATTCATATTAAAGTGAATAAAGATAATTAAAAGGATGTAGTCGTGTTAGCGTGCAAAAAAAATGAATGCAAAATTTGAAAAAAAATAATAAAAAACAAATTAAATAAAATTAATTAAAATGAAAGAAGGCGCGCAGGCCCTGCGCCTTGTAAGGCAATGTTGCCTTGCGCCTTGTTTAGTGAATGCGGCGGCTACCCTAATTTAGACGGATTTAAACGGCGTTAATAAAAGTTACCCTTTTGATTTGATAATTAATTTTGTTGTCTTTTGGAATTTTTGAAAAATTTTGTTACCCTTTTGGCTCCGAACTCGTATTTTAAGTTTGAAAAACAACTTAATGACTTGTTTTTTCAATTTGCTTTTTACTTTTTAAAGTTATATTTTAGTACATTAAAAGATGTATATTATTTTAAACATCTTTTTACAAATAAGAAATATAATCAAACGACTTTATTTTAAATTCCAACTTCACACTTTTCAAATAAAGTGATAATATTTAAAATCTAAGACAAAAATAAATAAAGAAGAGGAATCTAGAATCTTAGATAATAATAACTCTTTCATGGTTTGAATCCTGGATATGGAGAAAATTATGTTGGGAGTTTCACCCCAAATGGATCCTGCAAAGCGCGATTCGAATTTAATCAGAGTTCCAATGTAGACACCAAACACCAGATTGAGAAAAAAAAAACTCTTTCATGGTCAAAGCTATCTAATTGACTTCGAAATGATTATAAACCTGAGAAAAGTAATTCTCAGTTGGGCATAAAATAATTTTTAAATATTATCTTTTACACGTTTTATAGTATTGCATTGGATTATTATGGAATATAATTCAATGTTGTTGAGCTAATTTGGCTTTTCAAAAGTATTAGAATAAAGTGGTTTAGCATCCGAAACTTCTTGAAGACTAGACAAGTCATTAAAAATATAAAATGATATTACAAATAGAGCACCATATTCTTTTTACTTTTAATGTGGAAATTATAAGGAGTTATTTCGTAAAATAATTCTCGATTTTCCAATGGCAATCTAACGTCTTTATCATAAGAATATTCTTGTGTTTTGATTTGAATTCTTTTCGTGGACTTTTATATTTTCGTTTTTTTTTCTTAAGAAAAATCCACTAGCTAGGTTAGGTGTCTAGGGGATAATTTATTTTATTTATATAATAATAATAAGAAATTATAAGCAGAGGATGTTAGATTTTATCTTACTAAATCTATTGAGATAATTTTTTTTATTTATAATTTCTTATTTTTCCTCGTAAAATGATTGTTTTTCTATTATATGATGTGTAAAAGTCATTTGCAATTAGTTTACGGTAATATATTGGGCGTGGATAAACTTATACGTCTTTCAATATATGTTAGTTTCGTTTCGATTTTCTTATCATATTAAAAAAAAAATCCATAAAGAAAAGACAATTGTTACGAATCCATCCACAGCGGAGAACCCAATTAATATGCTATCAAATTACATTTAATATCCTGATTAAAGGAACAAACATGTGCACTAAAAACACCTATATATAAAAGATAAACCATCTCATTAGAGATTTAGAGTTATGTCATTCTATATTTTTCTTTTGATCTTTGTTTACAAAAGTTGATGAACAATCTTGTAATATAAAATTTTAGTTTGTTACAACAATTAGGTTACCATAATTTTAATTTGATAATACCAATGTGCGAAGAAAAACAGATGGGAATTTTTCAAGCATTAAAAGCGTCGGCACGTCGGCCACATAATTTCCATCTTTAAATGTTTGGTTACTTACACCTCTACAAAATAAAAAAATTAATAACGGACAAAATTTTATAACTACATGGTAAAAATCTGATGCTAATTTCATTTAATTATGGATTAGTAATAAGTTATTAACAATTCAATTAAATTCAGAATTTTTAATAATAGATTAGTTGAGAATTATCGACACCTTTCATAGCTAATTTTATATTTTCTACTAGTATTAGTGTTACTTATATGATTATTCAGAACAAAGTTTTACCAGCTGTTCCAACTTAGAATAAAAAAACAGCTTAGTGTTATCATGTCGACATAATTGTTGCAGAATTTTTTCAGTATTTTAATGCAATAAAAACGAAAGAAAACAAAATTAAAGAAAGGGCAAGGAATCGGACATGGGTTCAGTGAGTGGCTGTCGTTAAAGGAGAACAAAACTACATCTACATATTCCCTCGATCTCATATTATTTGTCATTTTTTACTTTTCGAACCTCTTTTAAGCAATTACAAATAAGAAGGATACTATCCATTGATATCAAGATATAACAACTACTCAACTAGGAACTTTTTGAAAACTTTGTAATATTTATACTTTTAAAAATAATAATGTAAAAGGTAAATTGATTTTTTAATTAATTCTAGCTTGATTTATAAATTGATAAATAATTTAAAATAAATATTTTATGAACGAAATATTGAAGTAATACGTGATGAAAGGAGTATTTTCTATGATATTTTTATAAGTTCTCATTAATTTTTATAAATAAATAAACATTAAAGATGGTCCATGCTTACTTTAATGTGAATCGTGTCTTCGTGGAGCTCCATGCTTTCTCCTTTTAAAAATTTATTGTGTAATAAATTACGTGCATATTTAACGAGATATATAGCTCGACATATTAATTTAAGATTATACCATTCAAATTTTTTAAAATTATTTTTTAATCTACTTTTCTAGTTAAAATAGGACAAATGAATTAAAATAGGGATAAGGGTCTGAAAAATATCCCAACTTTGGTCGAATTTGCTGTTGCGATACTAAACTTTCATGAAGACCTATTACCTCCCTAGACTATTTAATACTGTATTTTTTTACCCCCTGAACTATTTAATAGTGTTTTTTAAAGGTATATATGTGCCCATGTGGACACATTACTATTTATAATTTTATATTATTTTTTATGTCCACGTGGGCAAATATATATGTTTAAAATACGGTATTAAATAGTCTAGGGAGGTAATAGGTCCTCATGAAAGTTTAATATCGCAACAGCAAATCCAACCAATGTTGGAGTAATTTTTAGACCCTTATCCTATTAAAATACGTAGAATATTATTTTATTTCAATACCATTCTTATTTCTTATTAAGGGTAAACAACACAAATCCCACTAGTTTAGTACATAATTACCTCTCTTCCCTTCAGGTTGCATTTTAATTATTTTTAGAAGTTGCAAATTGCAATACGCCAAAATATTCCATAATTGTTACAATTAAGCGTAAATTCCTTCTTAATTTATAGCTATACAATTCTTAATTAGATAAGTTTAATGATATGTATCTGATTATCTGACTAACATGAATCTCAGATACATATATCTGAGGTGAAAAATATGGTAGGATTTGTAATTAAAATTCTTCTATTTTTTTATAAGGTAGTTTATCTTACTATTGAATAGCTACATAAAGTATCAATAGTTAAATTTAGATTTTAAAATATAATTAATAAAATTAATTTAGTTAATAAATTTTTAATTAGCAATATGAGGAGCGGAGCCAGCATACATTTAGGGGTTCATCTGAACCCCCTTCGATGGAAAATATTACTATTTATATATGATTAATTTTTTATGTATATATAGTAGATGTTGAACCCCTTCGATTAGTTAGTATATTTACTTCTTTAAATTTTAAACTCTCTTATTAAAAAATTTAACTCCGCCACTGAGCAAGACATAAATTCATACTTCATAAACATTACTCAAACGATGTTAGGTAGAGAAGTTGTTCATGGCCATGCCATTATAGATTGTCACTTGTCAACAAAGTGTCGTTTCGAAACCTAAATGTCGGGGGAAAAGTCAAATGAATTAAAAGCACAGTTTCTTTATGCGGAATAGATTATTAGGGGTGGACATTCTATATTCAGTTTGAAATTTTTAAATTTTGGATTTGTAATTTGGTAGTTGTTAGTTAAAGTTGATATCAAATATCATATTTTTAAATTTCGATTCGATACGACATTTGATAATGCTGTGTTAAAGTTGAAGTCAATTGTATCACAAGGTTAATATTGTTGCTCAATTTTTTTTATTTTTTATTTTATATAAAGGTATGATATGATTAAAGATCAACAAGTAAAATGGCATTTTAAAAAATAAATTAACATAACTAAAAAACATGTAATTGACTTGTTTATGTTTAGTCTTTAACAATAATAATAGAAAAAAGTCTTTAACTTTCGCTATGAACTTATTCTCATGAGCAATAGACATGTTGATATATGACCTTTAAGTAAATAATTCAATATCTAAGAAATAATAAATGTTAAATATTACTAATGTCTCATACCAAACCCAAATTCGAATATCATAATATTAAAATTTTACTCTCAAATACCATACTGAATATCAACTTCAAAATCTTCAATTCGACATGATAATATGATTTTCGATATTTTATGTCCCACCCTAATCAAGTATCACTCTTTGAATTCTATATAAGTTAAGTCAATCGATATATATATATAATTTTTCACACTTTAATTGTATAATTAGTTTAACGTGTTATTTTTTGTTGTAATCTAACGGGAAACAATAGTTAAATAGGGCTAAAAAAGCCATATGGTGCAAATATTTCGTTAACAACCGTTCTACTCACCCTATATTAACGAAGATGTGGTAGAATAGTTGAAATTGTTTCTCCCTATATTAACAAAGATATGGTACAATAGATGAAATTATTTCTCCCTATATTTACAAAGATGTGATACAATAAATGAGATTATTTCTCCCTATACTAACAAAGATGCGGTACAATAGATGAAATTGTTTCTCCAATAACTAAAAATATTTTACTACGGAGGTACTAAAAAAAAACAACAAAAAGGTTCCAATAAGTATTTATAGAGTCATGACATGCTAGATGAATCTAAGTTATAAAAAGAAGGGGAGCTTTCACATATAGCCACTCAAAAATAGCCTAATTACTTTCTATAGCTATAGTTTGATAATTACAATTCGTAGCTACATGCTATATGAAGGAGAGAGGCGAGCGAGAATGGGAGAGAGAGGAGAGAGGCGAGCGAGAGGGGGCAAAGAGTGGGAGAAAGGTGAATTGTATATGCATATAGGTTAGATAATTGTATATTATACATATGTATTTGTATATATGGCAAGCGAGATTGAGAGAGGGAGGAGAGAGGCGAGCGAGATTGGGAGAGGGAGGAGAGAGGCGAGCGAGATTGGGAGAGGGAGGAGAGAGGCGAGCGAGAGAAGGAAAAGAGTGGGAGAAAGGTGAATTGTATATGTATATAGGTTAGATAATTGTATATTACATATATGCATTTGTATATATGACAAGTGAGATTGGGAGAGGGAGGACATAGAGTGGAAGAGAGGTGAATTGTATATGTATATAGGTTAGATAATTGTATATTATACATATGCATTTGTATATATGACAAGCGAGATTGGGAAAGGGAGGAGAGAGGCGAGCGAGATTGGGAGAGAGAGGAGAGTGGGGAGCAAGAGAAGGCAGAGTGGGAGAGAGGTGAATTGTATATGTATATAAGTTAGATAATTGTATATTATACATATGTATTTGTATATGTTGACAAATTATACATATACAAACGTGACAAATTATACTGTCACGACCCGAGAGTACCCCCTAGTCGTAACATGGCGTATTCGACCCCGAAGGGGTCTTATACGAGCCACATAGTCATTCATTGCATTCAATAATGAAAATAGTGCGGAATAATAAAAAAAAAACTTATTTACAT
>JAJOOR010011807.1:0-19651 GCA_036250505.1 Solanum acaule | reverse complement strand
TTACAAAATATTCGAGAAGAAGTATGCTCCTTGAACTTGATTATGTTTCTAATCAGTGATTTGCTTCCTCTTATGAAATGATATGCTGAGTAGTTCTTCTATCCAATGTTACTCGGACCCTCCAAAAATGTTGTCCTTCCCGTGTCAGATCCTTCAAAAATACATAGCTTTCGGAGGATCCGACACACACCTGGCAGTATTTTTGAAGAGTGCGAGCGACATAGCTTTTGTCCCAAGTTAGACTTTAAATTTCTAGATTTTATAAATTATCCTCCCACCTAAATTATATATGAAGTCTCGGTGGATCCTACCATTCCACTATTTGGATCTTGACAGTTATATTCAGTTGTACCTTTTTATAACCGAGAAATCTCCAAGGACCAACCGGTCCACAGTTTGATACTCAGTGCACTCCTTTACCTTTTTCCACGTAAATACTGCGCTTTTGTCAACGGCAGCCTTCAAACTCCTCATGTGCACCTAATCCACACGTCACTGTTCTTATTCGGCTTTCACTAAAACATTCGTGGATTTTCATCACTGTCCTGAAAGGACATCACATAACTAAAACTTCAATAATTGTGTTGTTTGCAAATCGCCTTATGCTTATTGAGTATCGTCATTTGTCAAGCTTGTTTTCCTTTTCTGCTGATTTCATGTGGTAATTTCTCTGTTTCAGGTGACTGAGGATGGTAAATACTGTCTAGTGCTGGTCTTTGAGGCAAAAGCTCTGCAGTTATCAGATTTCGAAAAAAGACAGGTAAAACAACGATACTGTAAATACATCTATCTCATCCATATAGTTTCACAACTAATATTCTAACCCGCTTCACTTGATAGGCAAAATTTACGTCTTTCTTTGGACCTGGAATATCGTCTGAAATTGGTTAGTTCTAAAGTTCGATAACATTGTTGACCTTATTTATGTGACTTTGAAATCAGACTTGTTTGGATTAATCTTCGTAACGTTGTGCTTGCAGTAAAGGGAGAGAATGATCTGTATGAAGTACGGCTAATTTCCAACACAACATTGTAGATTGTGAAAAAATCTTGTGACTCTGGGTATATAGAGAAGGTCCACTGTGCCACATGAATATATTGAAAAAAAATTCAGCCTGCACTGTACATTGTTGAACCCATAGGAAAATAATATAGAATGAAGGAAATTATAATCCCACATGGTAGTAACTTGTATGAGACCTGCTCTTATTTACCTGTACAATTGTAATTTTTGAAGATGTGGTTTATATAATATACTAGTAATATTCAGAAATTGCTTGCAAGAGTTTGCCTACTATCCAAGAATTGATGGAAGTTTACCAATTTCATTTGGAACAATTTAGTTGGCCTGCATAGTTTGTAATGCCATCTTGTGATCCTTATGGCTCCATTAGGCTAAGAAGTGTATATTTTACTTGATATACAAGCCTTTTGTTGACAATTTGATGCATTAGCTTAATGCCTCGAGCCAAAAGTTCGAAAATCAAATGCTACAACACTAAGATTGCAACATGTTCATCGATATGAAATGTGGCCATTCTTAAAACAATGGTGTCAAGGTCAGTTTGCGCACAATTGTTAGTGAACCATCATTCAAAGATGACATAAATCAAACTCACCTACACAAGATATACACACTAGAAATCCTGTGGCTCGAGAAAGACAACAAAGGTATCTGGGTATGATAAAAGGAGGCTAAAAGATATTGATTTGTGAACTATTGAATTACTCGAAAATACAAAGCTCATCAACATAGATGGATTGAAACTAGAAACACAAGCCAACACATCAGTACACAAGAAATAGCAGTATTCCAGCTCTAATTATTAAATGGCGATGCAAATAGCATCACAACAAATTGTACTAAACATGTTTCTTTTATCAGCAGTGATATGAAGAGTTGTTGAAAATCACAAAATAAGGAGTACAAGACTAAGCTACTAAATTGTCACTGCTGTCCATCACCCGACTCTTGTTTTGAAGCTTCCCTGATCTCATCCCCGGCATCATCCTGGAATCATCATTTTAAACAGAAAAACCATTGAATGATCAGATTGGCAATGATCAAAGCAATATGGCACATATTATTTGACATGCTAGTATTTCGCAAATCAACCTAGTCCATATCCTAGGTTGCACACAAAGGTCATGGCCTTCCTGACAAATCTTTTGCTCGTGTACATGACCAGGCGAAGGTAAGTATAAACTATAACGCATCTGATTATCATTTCATGAAGGAAGCTGCTGTTTGGTTGGATATGCATTTCAGAGTCTTACCGTGGTATCAGAAGTCCAAAGTGTGAGATTGTCTCGGAGAAGCTGCATAATCAATGTACTGTCCTTGTAAGATTCCTCACCCAATGTATCCAGCTCTGCGATGGCATCATCAAAGGCCTGATACGAAAAATCACTGTTTATTAGGTTTCTACACATCGATAGGAGCATCTTCTTGCTTTTCTTTTTCTTTTTATTATAGTTCTTTTGCAGGCTCCAAAACTACATACCACTCGCAGATAGGAAGGACAGTGAGAATGGGAGAAAACTACACCTAAAAAGTACAGACAGCCAGACCAGTATTTTAAAACATAGAAAGGGACAAAACCCTAACATGCCTCATTGAACTTTGTACATGGAGAAGTACTATGGTCTATAACTATAACACCAGGTCGCTAAAGCCCAAGACAACAGGGAAAAATAATGCAAAAGATATGAATTCCTCCTTTCAGTTCAATCAAAATAACCAATTAAAATTTGTTGTCCTAGAATGCAAAAAACACTTTGCTCCAACCTTCAGTCATAAAAACTCGTGCGACTGACTTTCAATAAATTAAAAGGTGAAAATATAACCACTTAATGATTGAATACCAAACTTCATTGTCCTAGTGATGCACCAATGATAAAGTTAATTTACAACAAAAATTACACCTCAGTCCTAAATCCAAAGCTAAAGTTAATCCCTTTTAAAATTTCACATGCAATTTGAATTGAGTAAGGATACCTATTCTTTCTTAGTCTAAGCAAGATTGACCAATCACATGTAAGATAATAATATTAAGTTAAATAAATCAATGTAAGCTGAGAAAGATACCTGCTTTGCAAGGTTACAAGCACGATCAGGTGAGTTAAGAATTTCATAATAGAACACTGAAAAGTTAAGGGCAAGTCCCAGTCTGATTGGATGAGTAGGAGCCAGTTCAGCCAATGCAATATCCTAACACAAGACACAAAACAACTCGAATCATTGTTATATACATAAATCAGGTGATGCAATGAACAGGTAACCGTGGAGCACCTACCTGAGCAGACTTGTAGGCTACTAAAGTGTTCTCTGCAGCTTCTTTCCTCTCTGCCCCCGTCTTGAACTCAGCCAAGTACCTATGGTAATCACCTTTCATCTTCAAGTAAAACACTTTGGACTCGGCTGTTGAGGCTGATGGTACTAAATGAGACTCGAGAAGGCTCAAAATCCCATCACATATCTTGCTGAGCTCGGCCTCAATTTTGGCTCTATATTCTTTAATGCTGCTAACATGGTCTTCATTTCCACGGCTCTCCTTTTTCTGCTCAATTGAAGATATTATCCTCCACGAAGCCCTTCTTGCACCAATGACATTCTTGTAAGCCACAGAAAGAAGATTCCTTTCCTCCACAGTCGGCTCTTCAACATCTACCTTTGCAACCTTCTCCATAAACTCAACCATTTCCTCATACCTCTCAGCCTGTTCAGCCAGCTTGGCCATGTACACGTTTTCTTCACGTGAATCGGCCATGTTTGTTGTCTGTAAAGCTACCTGGTTCAACAAAATATCCAGGTAACTAAAATTGACGGAACTAGAAAATATTGATTCTACGCATAGCTTGACTCATGTTTGGAACAAAGTAATGAACATCCTCCATACTTATTCCTTGAATATTTTTGGGACACTTTGAAGGCATTTGGACATGATTTGGATGAGATTTGAGGAAAAGTAGTTATTGAAGTTGAAGTTGTGTTTGGACATGAAAACAAAGTAGAAGTTGTAAGTGAAAACTTGAGATAAAGGTTGTGTTATGTTATTGACGAGGCAAATTCACCCTTTATAGTCGACTTGAGAGAACTTAATCCCATCTAAGCAGTATTTAAATAAAATCTCATTATAACTATTCAAAAATCAAAGAGTTTTGTTTTAATTCATAGAGTTTCAGAAATTATAAAAAATTCAAAGTTAATTTGAATACTAGATTGTAAATCCTATTCCAACAGCATATGATAGTATGATACACAAATATTATACACGTTTACCCACTTACTCTAAACATTGTCAATTTGTCATCTTTCTTTGATGGAGGGAGCATTACTAGAGATAAAACGGAGACATACCAGCAATTTTAACAAACTACCATAAAGAAAGCCAATTTAAAACAATCAAATAGTCAAAAGTTACAGATCTTAATTTTTGTTTGAACTCATAACATATGAATTGCAGTGAACAATCACCTTACATCCAAACCGCTAACATATGGATTTGACTTATATTCACTGATAGCCTAAGAATAAAATTATCACTGCAATCTAATTGTTGTAGAAGTTATTTTCCATATGTTCTACTAGGTTATTAGTTGTAAATAGTTTTTTAGATGACCTAATGGTGTCCATATAGCTAAGGATTGCAGGGTTCGATTCCTCAAAAACAATCTCTCTTTCTACTTCACTATGTTTGGCCACAGATTTTGAAGTTGAAACTTGAAAATTTGAGTTTTTGAAGTTGTGTTTGGAGTTTGGACATACAGTTACTTGGAATTTTTTTTTGATGTTTGTGAGTGAAAGTGAAATTTCTCCCAAAAATTGATCTGGACTAATTTTTGGAAAAAACTATTATCGAAGACATATTTTCTAAATCTGATCCAAAATCTATGGCCGAACAAATTTGAAGATAAATTTTCACAATCTAATATAAAAGCTATGATCAAATGCTAGCCAAGTTAGATGTAAAGCACGCGTATATCTCACCGTAGTTGGACTCCACTGGTGAGACTACACTAGAAGACATTTGTCCATGGACATATTTTACTCCCTCGGTCCCAATTTATGTGGAATTCTTCATTTTTCAAGAGTCAAATACTTCAAGTTTAAATGGAAATTTGTGCATGGAATCTTCAAATTTTTTTAAATGAAACTTATATATTTGTAAATTACGAAAAAAGTACTGTAAGTCAAAATAATTGACAATTCACAGTCAAAGATAGACTTGTTTTGAATCTCGAAATTTGAAAGGTGCCACATAAATTAGGAAGAGGGAGTATTTTTTTTTTCCGGAGTTGAACTACATGTAATTGTTTTCTTTATTCATTTATTTTGTTTTTTAACATTGGATGCAAGGAAAGGGGAAAATGAGGGAAGGGATTGATTATAAGCTGAGGAACCAAAGCTCACCAGCGAAGTAAAAGTTCATATAACCAACCAACAAAGCTACATTCCCCTGTATATGTTGTTGTTGTTGGGGGTACGAGGGGAAACAAACACCTTGTTTGGATGGTTGTTACCCATTGTATTGTATTGTATTGTTAGCTTAAATATGATGTTTGTTTTGATTTTTACTTAAATTCTATTGTATCATATTGTTTAAATCCATTGTTAGATAACGATGGAAAAACCCATTTTATGTAACGACCGATTTGGTGTGATCGCGTCATAATATACTCTTCTCATTTTGTCTTTATTTATCATTTAATAATCATATTTCATCTTTTATCCTAACTTTTCATAATAGCTCTAACCTTACCTATTTTCCTTGTAGCTTTATTATTCAAATTATGGATGTGTGACATTATGTAACGATCAGGAATGATACAATCTATCCAAACATAAAATTCATTATAACAATATAATACGATAGAATACAACACAATACAATACGATATATTATGAAACAATACGTAAAAGGATTATTGAACATTTATCTATAGGTGTCTTGTCTATATGAAGTAGAGGGGCCAGCAACAGAATCTAATGGTATACCTCTAAATCTGAACCAGTCAATAACATGAAAAATGAATTGGACAACGTACCTGGTGTTTGATGTCTCTACTAAGAAGAAGACGACTCCAATAGAGGGATATTGAATGAGAAGGAAAATTGGAAAAATTGAAGTGAATTTAAAGCAAAAAAAAAAGTGTTATTGAAGATTTACGTGTTTCACGGGTTGACCCGTTTTAAAGGACTGTTTGGTGTTGCTGCTGGTTGGAGTCGCACTGGCTTTCACGGTTTTCTTTTGGGCTAGTTAACTCCAAAACTACACTTTTTGACCATTTTGTATTTGGCCTCCTCTCTTTTCTTTTCTTTTTTCGATTCGAGTTAATGTGAAATTAATCTTGATTGAGGTTTATTCTAACATGTATTATGTTATTGTGATTCGTAATTAATATTGACAGATTTATTTTAACACGTATTATGTTATTTGTGACATATTGACTTGTATTATGAGGTTCATGACTTTTTTTATCACTTCACCAATAGAAAATGACTCATATTTGGGGGAGTGAGGGGTATTCACCAATAGAAAATGACTCATATTTGGGGGAGTGAGGGGTATTCAAAAAGGGGCTGTGGATATTCTAGGTCCTTCTCAGCTACTGAATCATTATAGTGCTCTGACTTCTACAGACCATTTACCATCCATTGCATCACAGTCGTTTTAAGGGTAGGGAGCTAAGCATAATTTTTTCTTTGAATAGACGACTGGTCATATAATAATCATTTGAGTAAGTATTGTTGTTGCAGTATAATCTCGACTATAGGCTATTGTTAAAAATATATCCACCTAAAATTGTCTAAAAATTATAATCCCCATAATATAATCCACAAATAACTTATAATCCATGAATTTTAGGCTATTGTTACAAATCTTTGGGGTTGCTTTTTTCAATAAATGTTGGTTACATTTCTTTATGTTATTTGTACCAATAACCGATTTATGGATGAGTGCTCTTAGAGTAGTCGATCTAGCGCTGAACCTACGTGCTTATGATTTCGTTTTTCAGGAAATTCGCGCAGCGGAAGATCCTGAATTTGAGACTTTCTACACAAAAAATATTCTCTTAAACGAAGATATTCGGCTTAAATAACGGCTCAAGATCAGACTCATGAAAACCTTATATTCCCTGAGGAAAGGTATAAGTATATGAATATCTACCTAAATTAGCCTAAAATTAGTTCAAATAATCAAACAATAACCCAAAGTATATTCCCAATACTAAAGTTTTCTAAGTTAATTTTAGGTGGATATTCAATAGTTTATAAAGTTTAGTGTCATGATCCGTCACTTCAAAGTCTAAGTATGTGACATTGGGCTATGGTTAAAATAGGTTACCCCAACCCCCAAAAATATATCCGGGTCGGGTTATTCCGTCGGACCTTGTTTCTTATCTAGACTTTGATGAAGAACACAACACAATGACAGAGAAGGTTTGAGTTTCCTCTCTCTCCGATAAATTAGCTATTGAAGATGATGTCATCAATGGCTACACAGCCTACAGTGAATTGGGTTCCTGCGTTTTCTTCTCAAAACCAATTTTTTTCACCCAAAATTGTCTCCTTTACAAAGGGGCAGTCTTTTTCTCGACGTTCTAATGTCTCAGCAATCGTACCCAGAAGAAATCTTGGCGTTTTTGCTACTTCAGCTGCGGCTGCCGTAAGTTTTGCCGAAGAAACATCGACCCATGATTCTATTTCCTCAGATTCTCTTCAAAAAGAGGTAATTTTCACCTCTAACTTTCGTCTTAGGTGTCGTTTGGTAGAGTGTATAAGAATACTATTGAATATGATGTATTAGTAATGCTGAATATGGTTTGGTTTCTGTTTGTTAACCAACAACACCTTAATGTTTAAATTTTTTGCCTTTTTGGCAAGGCTGTGCACAATTGGCCCTTGTTTTCGGGCGGGAGTTTAGTGCACAGTAGATGGTCCAGAGGGAGCTTAGTGCATCGGGTTGCCCTTTATAATTCTCCACTTTTTTGTTGAATTGTGGGAAGTGAACCATCCTCTTAATGTTTAAAGATTTTGCACCCAAGGGTGTGTCTAAACTGTCAATAGAACTAGAATGAAAACCATTATAATGGAAGACCATGTAATAATCCAGCAGAGGCACTCAAGAATAATACGTATGTAGTTTCTTCCTATTTGTACTTGTGGGAAGACCTAGGTTTTCGCTTGGAAATTGGAATACTAATTTAAAAAAGAAAAGTTGTAAGCTTAGGATAATGGGGCATATTTATTTATGAGAAAGGGGCCAATTTTGCTCTTGAACTATTCGAAATAGGATTACTTTGTTATCCGTTTCGGTTTTGGCACAAAAATACCTTTGCCATTAGCTGGCTTAAAAATCCCCTCGTTACTATGTGATCATCATTTAAGTTGATCAAAGTGTGAGTTTGTATTCATTTATATTGTAACATTCAATCTCTCCTTACTAGCGTACAGTAGATATTCGATTTAACTTTATACCATGGGAACATTGTTTATATCTTTTTTCAGTTGACAGGACAAAGGTCTTTTTCTGAAAAAGATTGCATTAATTTGTGAAGATTTGCTATCAAGAACAAGTTCTTAATACCTGATCAATATTCATTAATGACGAAGCAAATGAATTTGTTTTCATTAGGGATGATTTATAAACTGTTAAACATGACCCGAGGCCTCATTGGTTCCAAAATTTTGGGAAATGATATTGACTTTGTTGTAGGGACTGGAGGATAACTTTGTCCCTTTTCCATCTGAGTTGGGACAACCGTTAGTGAGGAGGGAAATTTTGAGCCACTTGACTAACAGTGATGGCATTTTTGTTTCATAAAACGAAATGGAGGACATAATTGTCCTATTTCAAATAGTTAAAAAGCAAAATTGGTCTTTTATCTTTATTTATATTATGTCTGCGAAACTGCAATAGATCTCCATGGGTTTGATTTGTTTTCTTTTCTGATTCTTTTTTCTTGAACCAAGTTGATGGATGACGGTTCAAACTAGTGCATCTGTCGTTTTAATACTATGTTGTGTGAATGTCTCATTTAGTAGCTTAACCTGTTAAAAAAAGAGTGTTTTTATTTATTTTGTTATGCATGCAACACGTCTCCTCGGGTCTGTTTCTTTTTCTTGGACCAAATTGATGGCTGGTGGTTCAAACCAATGCATCTGTGTGCTTTAATACTATGCTGGGTGAATGTCTCATTTAAAAGTTTAATGGTTAGAGAGGAAATGCTTTGATTTGCTTAGTTATGTCTGCAATATCTTTATTTTGGTGTTTGATTCTCATTTATTTAGTTTTTTTTCTCCATTTTTTTATCGAGAATTTCGTTATATTTGCAACATTTTCATTATGGTGTTTGGCTCTTACAATCTGCTGGATGTACAGAAGCTCGGAGTGGTGGTCAAGCCACTGGAGAAACCTAGGCTAGTGTTGAAGTTTATTTGGATGGAGAAGAACATCGGAATTTCACTAGACCAGGTAATTCCTGGTCATGGCACGATTCCGTTGAGCCCCTATTATTTTTGGCCTAGAAAAGATGCTTGGGAGGAACTTAAAGTCATGCTGGAGAGTAAACCATGGATATCCCAGAAACAGACGATTATTCTTCTTAATCAGGCCACGGATATCATCAATTTGTGGCAACAGAGTGGTGGTGATTTAGCCTAAGCCTTCATAGAACAAGATTTATCATGCTGCCCCTGTTCATCATTTATTTTTAGCTATTATGTGGCACATGTTGTAACTTTTTTCACTTGAAAGGTCAGTCAAACTTATTCAATTTGTTTGTTTTGATTTTCCTCTGTTTTCTTTTTAGATTTTGGATCATATTGTAAACTATGTATCTTATAATGTTAGCCTTGATTCTTCAGGAATATCAACATCTAACAGAAACAAAATTAAATTGTAGTGATGGTAGGAATTTATCTATGTTGAGTATCCCACGTCGTGGGGATAGTAGGGTCATTTGGTCTCTTTATTTAGTCTTCGCTAATCCTTCCCCCATGAGCTAGGTTCAAGATCCATTTTTTATCATGATATCAAATTCAGACCCATCCCAGTTCATCATTTCCGATGTTGGCCCCATCATATATTGTCCCATGGTCCAGATGTCTATCCTTGGGCATACAAGGGGTGTTGAGTATCCCACATCGATGGGGATAGGGTCATTTGGTATCCTTATATGATCTTGGATTATCCCTTTCACGAGCTAGCATTTCTTACCATATTGCTTGGATTGTCTTGTGAAACAACGTTGAGAAATGACTCTCCATTGAAAATTCACCTTTGATGGACAAGGGCCTCTTCCATTTACAGTTATTATGTATTAAAAACGCCTAAATATGCTGCAAACAATTTCAATAGATCTTCGTCAAGTCTATCCTAAGAGAGGTCCTTGTCTAATGATGCCATTTTTGAGCCCTATGGATTCATGTATCTCTTCGAAGCTTTGTCCTTGCACAATCCATATCTTATGGTTGAGGCGGAGTCAAGATTTTTAATGTAAGGGTTTTCGATCATAACTTTTTTTTTCTTATTGGGTTCTAATAAATTATTTATATATATCAAGAAATGAATTTTACTACTATATTCGTCTATCTCCGCCTTAGTTGTGGTTACATGCATGGATGCAATCATGTTTTTTTATTGTCATGCTTGAAATTATACTGTCTCACCTTTTGTCTTGATTAAGCTAGAATTTTGTATAATCGTTTGCAAACATATATTTTCTTATATATTAATGATATTATGTATAAAACATGCATATTTTGTTCATAATTAGTGTATTTTTTGTATATTGGTTAGCGGATATAATTATTTTTTAATCCAGCGGCCTGATATGTTAAAATCATAATTGGGTCTACAACATTTTTGTAAATATCTAATGTGTTTTTAAGAAAAATGAAATATTGATTATTGAACAAGGACGGAGGTAGAATATTACTTATGAATTCCGAAAAAATTCAGTCACTTTTGCTTAAATCCTATATTTATACTAACAAGTTTACTAAATATATATAACTACTTAATTGAGAACTTATTAAATAAGATGAGTTATACGTTCATTAGCAAGTTTAGACCATTAATAACCTTCAAATTTTGCCTATCTTTGAATCAGGGTGGAACTAGAGCACTGAAAGGGATTCAAGTTGAAAATTTGCATTTCATTTACAAGGTTAAATTCAAGTTGAACCTCCTTAAATTTTTTGTATTTTTTAATATATATTTTAAATCTCATTAGTAAAAATAATCCGACTACTGATATCACCAAGAAGGAAAGTGATCATTGGCACCCAATTTTTAGACGTAGCATACTAGCCTAAAAGTTTAATTAATTGACTACATGAGCTTTCACCTTATCGGTGACCCTCCCCCCTGCCCCAAAAGAAAAGGAGCAAACTTGCAACTGACTAAATTCAATTTCTTTTTTGGTGTTGCCAAAAGGCATAAACAAATTAAATTTCCAGAACTACAATATTGGAAAAAAGAAAATCAAGTTCGTTTAACGAACTCTTAGTATCTATCAATTCATTTTTGTTTTCTAAGTAACAACACTAATATCTATGAATTAACATTACAAAAGAGCAATTTAGGAATACTAATAGGAAGTTTTTGTCATTTGAAAACAATCTCATTACAAAGAAATCAAATTAGGCAGTTAACTGCAACACCTTAAACCACAAGGAAGTTGAATGCTGCAGAAAAAACCTGAAGCGAGGTCTCTGAAAATATTGCCAAACAGTTAACTACTTAACCTGTGTTCAACGATACTCTTAACCATCAAATGCAATAAGTTAAATCACTATGACTGACACTTCAGCAACAACTATAGCACAACACGAGATTAAATTATTGTACAAAACCCGCCATAGGTATTTTGAGTAACTCAGTATTGAGAATCAATAATGGTAGGAGCCTTGTGCAGCCATATTCTGGTATGGTGGTGGTGCCTGCTGGTGCTGGTGCTGGTGCTGGTGCTGCTGCGAGTTGATGTTTTGATATGGAGCTTGATGAGGATTAGGGTTCTGGTAAGGCAATTGGGAAGGACTACCACTAGGGTAGCCACCTTTAGCTGGATAACTTTGATAAGCACTTTGTTGAGCAGCATAATTCTGGTGGTAAGCGCCTTGCTGAATGTTGCTGCTCTGTCCAGCAGGAGACCCGTATCCTTGAAAAGTAGGTCGCCCAGCATTCAAATTCTCGGAGGACCCATGAAAAACGCTGTGCCCAGCATTCATATGATCTGAAGCACCCCGAATATCATCAATGAATCCAGGTCCAACAGAACGAGGATCCTGAAATCTTGCACTTCTTCCAGCAAACTGTGATTCAAACAAAGGATTAGCAACAAGAACTACATGAAATAGAAATCAACAGTCAAGTTCTGAAAGCAACATCGCCTCAATAAATAATCCATTTCTCATGCTATAACCAAACCCACAGTTATGGGGATATAAGTAGGAATAATAGTTTCTGGCCTTAGATTTTTGTGCCTTGATGCCGCTGTTAAATTTTTTACAAAATAATTCAACACGTAATCAATTTAGAGCCTTCCATAAAAAATGTTAATGGAAATGCATAGTCGTTTCTACTTCCAACCCATGATATTGGCTGTTACAGTTGCAAAGTGGGAAAAGTCACAATTGACTCCTTGGTCAGGATTTTAGGAGTGATGAGTAGGAGAGGGCGTTGTTCGAATTATTAAAACTTCAATTTTGATTTTTAAGTTTGTGGGATTTTTATTTTTTGAGAATGGTAATGTTGTATAATGCTGAAGACCTCCAAAAGATTTGGGCCCCAAAATGATGGGAGAGAGAACTATAGCAATCACAAAGAACCTAAAAAATCTACCAACTGTTCAACTTCTTCTCTACCTTCTTCTTTACACAAAAAATAAAAGGTATTAATACAATTCTCTTTGATTTTTTTTAATAGAATCAGAAATATCCTCGAAGCAACTGATGTTTCTTTCTCTCCATATGTATACATTTGCCCTCCTTGTTCCCCAGCCATAGAAAATCTCCCTTCAACTTATCCCATATTTCTTACACATTAGAAGGAACGGGGAATAAAGACATGACATAAGTTGGCAACGAATCCAAAATTGAGTTAATTAGAGTGATTCTTCCTCCAAGAGACAGATACTGAGCTTTCCAGTTAGCTTAGTTTCTTAATTTTTTCTACAAACCCATCCCAGATTTCCAGCTCCTTATGTTTGTTGCCAAGAGGCATGCCCAAATAAGTTGTTGGGAAGTTCTCAATTTTACATCCCAGAATGTTGGCCAGACTTTGTATTTATGGGACTTCTTTAACATGAAAAATGCTGCTCTTCCTCCAAATAACAGAAAAACCATAAATTGCACCAAAACCACCAAAACCATTTTGACAAAACTAAGTTGATGTACCTTAGCTTCACAGAAAATAACAATGTCATCTGTATAAAGCAAATTACAAATCTTTATCTACTTCCCTGATTGATTGCCTTATCCTGAAATATTTTATCCAGTTGTTCTGAATAGCCACCCTCATCATACTGAAGCCTTCCACAACTAATATAAAGAGGAAAGGAGAGAGGATTTCCTTGTCCGAGTCCTCTCTCTAAGGGAAAAAAGACCAACAGGTTCTCCATTAACCAGAATTGAGAACCTGACAGTTTTAATGCAAAAAATCAATCCACTTCAACCATCTCTCATAGAAACCCATACCCATTTGTTTCAAAATGTTGAGAAGGAAATCCCAGTTGACAAGGTTATAAACCTTCTCTATATCTAGCTTGCAAATGATCCATGGGTCTACACCCCTGAGCCTAGAGTCCAACATTCACTGGCTATGAGTGTTGCATCCATAATTTACCTGCCTTTTATGAATGTCATTAGATGCTTAACTACCTTCGTCAATCATCACCACCTTCTTCAACCTCTCTGCAAGAAGTTTAGCAATCATTAGATTCCACTTATGAGACTTATAGGTCTAAAGTCTCTTAGTTCAGTAGCCCAGTTTTCTATGGAATAAGTGCCACATAAGTAGAATTAAGGCTTTTTCAAACTCCTGACGGGCATGAAAGTGTCTACTGGCATTCATAAAATGCTCCTTTATCAGCTCCCAGAAATTCTAAATAAAATTCATTGGGAACCCATTTGGGCCTGGAGCCCTATCACTGGCACATAGTTTGATGCAATTCAACACTTCATCAAACTGCCTTTGTAGCCATTCTTTTTCCTCCAGGTTAATACCTTCAACCCCTTGAAGATTAAAATCAGGCCTCCAATGTTCAGTTTCTTTGTAAAGATTCTGATAGAAACTGATGATTGCCCTTTATGTCTTCTCGATCTGAAACAGAAGTCCCATCCACTACTTAAGTATCAAATAGAGTTGAATCTCTTATGTATTGTGGCAACTCTAGGAAAATATTTAGTTTTTTTGTCCCCTTACTTGAGCCATAGCACTCTGGATCTCTATTCTCCAAGCTATTTCCTCATTTCTGGATACTTCCTCAAATTCCATAGACAAGTGGATTTTTTTGAAGCAGCTCATCCTCAGATAGGATTGTCTGTTCCTGGATCTTCTAGTCTAGATAGCTGACGCAAAATATCCTCCTTTTTCTGTTTCTAATTATTCTTTTTCTCCCAACCTCATTCAGCTTATCTTTCAACATCTTCAACTTTGTGGCCAGAATGAATGAATCTGTTCCAATTGCACAAAAAGAAGTCCACCATTCCTTGACCATGTCTCTGAATCCTTCCACACCCCATCCACCATTTTTAAATTTGAAATATGATTTCTTCAAACTTAAATCTCCACAAGATAGCATTACAGGATTATGATCTGAGCCTAGTCTAGGCAAAAGATTTTGCTTGATCTGATTAAAAAGTACCTCCCACGGTTGAGAAAATAAAAATCTATCTATTCTGGAGGCTGACATGTGATTATCACCCCTTCTCCAAGTGAAAGATCCTCCAAAAAAAGGAGGACCAAGCTCTATCATTTATCCAGCAAGTGAATTCAGACATAGCCCTGTAATTCTGACATTGAAGTCTGTTTGGTTGTTTCAAGTGAATTGCACAAAATAGAGTCTTTTACTGCCATTTTTAGGTTTTGACCACATTTAAGAAAATTTATCGTGGTCAGAACTTGGCAATAAAAACTTGGCGATGGCAGAAAAATCCTGCTAGATTGATGGACAAAACTTGTTTTAGTCAGAAATTCTGATGGATCGCGCAAAATTTGACCAGAAATCCTGGCGGATCGTCTTAACAAGCTGTGCAAAAATTTCACCAACACATTTTTTCTCCATTTATCCAAATTGGTCTAACTCTACTCCAAATTTGATAGAAGCTGATACCAACCCACCTCTCAAGACGTATTTTAGAAGAAAATATCGACAAAAGAATAAAGAGTTGAATTCTGGACAAACTGCTACAGCAGTTGTTTAGCAGTTATCTAGCAGTTGTCTAGCAGTTATTATTCCTAATTTATAGTTTATAGTGTCAGTCTTATCCTTTTATATTCTCTATATATATGTAATCAGGATTAGTTATTGGTATTATGTAATTAAGAATCAAAACTAATATTTTCTGGAGTCTTGTCCTCCCCATACCAAACCACGGGACGCAGCCGTAGATCGAGCCCTGGAAGTCCTCTCCTTACAGTCAAGTGGCTTTCAGCTCCTCCTTTCTTTAATTCACAGGCACAGGAGGTAAAATTCAGATACTTGCACAAACTATTTACAGTAAATCTACTTGCTTTGTTCTATTTTGTCGGATCTCTACTTCTGGTTACTATCAGTTTTGGTATCAGAGCAGATCGATCCAACATGGTCAATACCAGATTGTCTAATTCCCAAGAAGGCGTTCCCAATGTTGAATCTCTTGCCCAACAATTATCTGACATAGCGTCAAAGTTAAATACGATTGACTCCCTGGCAGCAGATGTTGCAACATTGAAGGCCCAGACTAGTTGCACTCAACAAGAAGAATCCAGTCACAGAAATCGTAATAAAGGAAAGTCTGTTTGGCAAGATGAGGAAGAAGAAATTGATAGTCCATCTTGTCAAAAAATCCTCCCCGAAAGCCATACACAAAGATGGAATTCCCCAGATTTGAAGGAGGCGATCCTAGAGGATGGATTTTGAAAGCAGAAAAATATTTCTGCTACTATCAAACTCAAGAGGAACATAAAGTTGACATCGCGGCGATGTATTTGGAAGGGGATGCTCTAGATCTCTTCTCTTGGATAAATCGTGAGCAAACTTTGCTTTATTGGGAAGAACTTGTTAAAGCATTGCAGGAAAATTATGGTCCTGCAGAGTTTCAAAATCCCGACGAGCACCTTTGCAACATTCAGCAAACAGGTTCTGTACAGGAGTATCGTCAAGAATTTGCAAAGCGTTCATCTAGGGTTACAAATTGGCCAGATCACTGTCTCTTAGGGGTGTTCCTGAATGGGTTGAAAGAGGAACTTAAATCTGATGTTAGGATTCACAAACCTAGAACAGTTTACAGGGCTATGAGTTTGGCACTTGAATTTGAAAATAAATTAGGCACAAATCGCAGCAATAGAGTGCCTAATTGGACCCCAAACAATAGACCCACGGTACAAAATCCATTGAATTCTTTTAGAAACACCCAGAACAATTCATCTGCAAATCACAATTTACGCAGCAGTGTTTCATCCAACCCAGCCGCTTCACAACCTCTTCAAATGCGAACATGGGATACCGAGAGGAGAAATCTTATGGCACAAGGACTTTGCTTTCGTTGCCATGAGAAATTTGCACCCGGTCATAGATGCAAATCTGCAAAATTATCTCTCATGGAGATTACTGGAGAAGGTCAATTGGAAGAGGTTGACGAGGTCAATGCAGTAATTGGTGATAACCCTCAAGAAAATGACCTTGCTGAAATTTCCTTCCATGCCATTTTGGGACAATCAGTGGGTGCTACAATGAAGCTTCAGGGTGAGATCAATGGTAAAAAGGTTTTAATACTTGTGGATAGTGGTTCCACACATAATTTTGTGGCTGAATCCATTGTGGAGGAGCATAATATACCAGTAGAAATGGTTCCAACATTCGGTGTGCAAATAGGGAATGGGGATATCATACGCTGCAATAAAGTTTGTCGGAATCTTCAAATTCAATTACCGGGCTTTACTATCACTCAGGATTACTACCCTTTTGCAATTGGAGGGGCTGATTTGGTTTTTGGTATCAAATGGTTAGCTTCTCTCAATACGATTCAAGCTAACTGGAAGGATATGTTCATAATTTTCAATTGGCAAGGGAAGCGTTACAAATTGCAAGGCGTGAGATCGACAGATTCAACGACAGCTTCTCTCCAATCTTTTAACATGGTTTCAGAAGTTTCAGGTAATGCAATCCAAACCCTTTTACATGAATTCCAGTTTGTGTTTTCTGAACCAACATCTCTTCCACCATTTAGAGCACATTCTCATGCTATTCCTCTGTTACCAAATTCTAAACCTCCAAACATCAGACCTTATCGTTACCCACATGGTCAAAAAACTGAAATTGAGAACCAAGTTGCAGCTTTATTAGAATCTGGTTTCATTCGCCCTAGTTCAAGTCCATTTGCTAGTCCGGTTCTGCTAGTTAAAAAGAAAGATAACTCTTGGCGGTTTTGTGTGGATTACCGTAGCCTAAACAAAATCACTGTCCCGGACAAATATCCAATTCCAAATATCGATGAGTTGTTAGATGAATTACATGGGGCCACAATTTTTTCTAAAATTGATCTTCGTTCCGGATACCATCAAATTCGTGTCCAACCTGATGATGTCTATAAAACTGCCTTTCACACTCATTCAGGCCATTATGAGTTTCTCGTAATGCCTTTTGGACTCACTAATGCACCATCCACATTTCAGGGTGCCATGAATGATCTTTTCAGGCCATACCTTCGAAAATCTGTCCTAGTGTTCTTTGATGATATTCTAATCTATAGTCCTGACCCTCAAACACACCAACAACACCTTCAAACAGTCCTCCATCTTCTTTCTGTCAATTCCTTTATTGCTAATCCAAAGAAATGTTTATTTGGTCAACACCAAGTTGGTTTTTTGGGTCATCTGATTTCTCAAGATGGAGTAGCTGTGGATTCAGAAAAAATATCTGCAGTGTTGGAATGTCCTGTTCCAAAGAATGTCAAGGAACTTCGTGGTTTCTTAGGTCTCACAGGTTATTATAGGCGCTTTGTTAAGAACTATGGGATCATTGCTCGTCCTTTAATAGAATTGACCAAAAAAGATGCTTTTACCTGGCATGCAAAAGTAGAGCAGGTTTTCCAAAATCTTAAGAGGATCTTGACATCAGTACCAGTGCTTCGTCTTCCAGATTTCACTCAACATTTTACAGTTGAGTGTGATGCTTCATCTCATGGAGTTGGGGCTTTTTTACTGCAACATTGTCATCCAGTAGCCTATTTCAGTAAGGGATTTTCCTTTTCTAGTCGCATTAAATCTACTTATGATCGTGAATTGCTGGCTTTGGTTGTTGCATTGCAAAAATGGAAGCATTATCTTTTGGGTCGGCATTTTATTGTCACTACTGACCATTGTAGCCTAAGTATCTCTTGCATCAGCGGGTGACTACTGCTAAACAACAATGTTTGTTGCTTAAATTATTGCCTTTTGATTTCACTATTGTCTATAAGTCAGGAAGTGAAAACAAAGGCGCTGATGCCTTATCTCATCGCCCTCAACATGCTGATTTTTTATCTTTGGTGATGCCTATTCCATTAGATTTCAGTTATTTGACAGAAGTAATTGAAGTTGATCCATATACTAAGCAGATTCGAGATCAACTCTCTTCTGATCCGTCGATTCATCCTTATTTCTCGTAGGTTGCTAACCATCTTTACTACAAATCTCGACAGTTATTCCTGATTAAACTGAACTCAAAGCCAAGATTTTAACAGAGTCACATGATTCTCCAACAGGAGGGCACGGAGGTTAGTTTGATATGCCAGCAACATAAATATGAAACATTAGATCCAACTGGTCTCTTACAACCTTTGCCCATTCCTAACAGAGTTTGGGAGGATATCTCCCTTGATTTCATTATTGGGCTTCCTCCTTCTAATGGCTTTGATACTATTCTTGTGGTGGTTGACATGTTTAGCAAATACAACCATTTTCTTGCTTTATCTCATCCCTTTACTGCTAAAACATTGGCTGGGGTTTTCTGTAAGGAAATTGTTAGGTTGCCTGGTTTACCGCGCTCCATTCTTTCAGATCGTGATATTGTCTTCACAAGTGCTTTTTGGCAGGAACTTTTTCGCCTTAGTCGCACTCGTCTCCGTATGGGTACTTCCTATCATCCCTAATCTGACGGTCAAACGAAAGTGGTCAATCGCTGCCTTGAAACTTACTTACGTTGTTTTGCTCATGACAAGCCCAAATCATGGCTTCAATATCTATCTTGGGCTGAATATTCTTTCAACAGTGGATACCATTCTTCAGCCAATATGACTCCTTTCGATATTGTGTATGGGAGAGAACCACCACTCTTGCATCCCTTTGTTCATGGAGAAACTAAAATTGCTGAACTTGAACAGCAGCTCGTGGAACGAGATCAAATGTTAGAGGTACTACGTTCCAATCTCATGAAGGCTCAATCCAGAATGAAGTCTCAA
>JAJOOR010011805.1:0-26236 GCA_036250505.1 Solanum acaule | reverse complement strand
TGAAATATATTAATTTGAAAAAATATAAATCAATTATTTTTTCATAATATTAGTTACAGAAAATATGTTTATTAATTAATATATTTTCAAAAAAGAATTATATATCTTAAATATTTAATTTAATGTCATTTATAAAGTTTCTTATTTGTCTAGTATAAATTTTAAATAATTAATTTTTATTTTTAAAATTTATTATAATTTTATTATTGTCATTATGCATCCAAACAGAACATGTGTAATTACACTGTGACATCCAAACAGGACAAGTGTAATTACAGTGTAATTACACTGTGGCAACCAAACAGGTCAGTGTAATTACTAGACAATATAATTACTAGGCTGGTAATTACTACCCTAATAATTACATCAATTCCAATTACCAAGTGGCTTTCCAAACAGACCCTTAGTGTCAACATTAATTAAGTATGCACTTTGACTTTTGGGTAAACGTGTCACCAAAGACCTGTCCCATGTTTAAATACTTAATTTTTTGTAAATTAATTTATCTTTTTTTATACTCCATTTACATTTGACTATAAGTAAAAAAAAAAAAAGCCTTTCATTTTCTTTTTGTAACAAATACTTTTCCATATGGCTATGTATGAACATCATCAGTTTTTACATTAATTCATCATCTAGAGAAATTAAAAATGAACATTAGTTTTCACATTAATTCTTTTTTCTCTCTTTAAAGTTTACACTTAATTTGACAAGTGTGTAGGAAAGCTAAGTTCCACATGATTCATCACCTTATGAACTTATCTGAAGATCAAATGTGTGACACACTATTATTTGAATATTTATGATCGTCAAATCTCATTGACTCTCTACATTATGTATGTGTCTTTAAAGCTATGGACAAATGTAGTAAACTCGCGAGAAAACAAGCAAATGCACTAAACCAGGCCCCACGTGATCGATCTGCATCTCCATATTCTCCGTATCGAATTATTGGTTCTAATATCAGATGCTACGCTAAAATAATTCAAAATACTCTTAACATGATGTGATACTTATTTTTTAGATCAAATTTTTACTGTATATTTCCCAAAAGGCCTCATGATATTAAAGGTAGCTTTACACGATTACAATCTATATATAGTTTTTTTTTTTCAACTATCAATATGAAACTTTATTTGCATTCAAAATGAGACCTGAAATGTCCTCTATCAAAGAAATTTTTCATTTTCAAGACTCAAAACTTGAAAGTTATAATTAAGTATCAGGAATATCAATTATCCCATAAGTAAACCCATTAGTCCATCCACTATACTGGAAAAAAAATTCACTATTTTCCATTGAAATTTTCCACCTAAAAATGTGACAAAAGAGAAAAATGTTTAGTAACTATTCTCAACATTTCAACGAGAATCTATTTTTCATGCGATCTCCCATTCTATTGATTCACAAAGAAAAAACTTTTGTTTCTAGCCGCGATCATCCATTATTTTATTTTTAACATGTAAATTCTTTTAATTGTAGTTGCCTGTAAATTGGTATCCTATGTACTTGGAGCAAAAAAAACAAATATGTTTAAATGCACAAGTACTGACAGCAGGTGACAACTATTTTAGGAATCAAGCATATTCTTCATTTATTCACAACTATATATGCACTCTATATATGTTATAATTATATATACCCAATTTTTTTATTTATTTACTCTTTTTTTTCATAGCTTTAAAGATTCTCACTTTTTTTATTAGTCATAATATTTTTGTAAGTAATTTGATGAAAAAAAATGTTTTTTTTTTCTATTTTGACAACTCTTTAATTATAACTTTTCACGTGATATATTCAAGATTACAATACTAAGAGACATTCTAATAAATAATAGATATTTTTAATTTAAAATTACAATATTCAAAAAACTTTCCTACTTTATTAAATTTCATATAAAATCAAAATAAGATAAATAAATTAAAACAAAACAAAAAGAAGACTTTCAATAAATAAGAAAAGACTAATTTTTAGGGGGGGGGGGGGGTGTCAAAGAGATAAATTGTTAATTTTGAGAGGCTGCTGACATACATTTGATGTATCCAACTGGAGGTGTGCAAACCTCCTAATTGGATAATAGTCTTATTAAAAAATATATTTTTTCTTTATAATAACGGAGATCGTATCAACTTATATGTATCTTGATAATTTCATCAGATGCATGTGTTTTTATCAACACAATCATAGTAATTGCGAAATTAAGATTTTTACTAAGAGAGTTTAGAATATGAAGAAGCAAACATACGAAGAAGTCAAGTGTGATTCAAAATCTATTATATATACATAAAAAATAATTTTAATCATATATGAAGAGTGTAATTTCCATCAACGGGATTCAAATGAACCTCCTCAACCTTATCTAACTCCGCCCTCAAGTCATAGTAACAAAGCCAAAAATCTCGTTAACATTTGAACCTAATCTCACATTATTTTCACACACCGTTGACTGTTTCTCCACAATATCTTTTTCATCACCCAAAGACGTTAGCGGCCTAATGACCAATGCAATGGATTTAGATTCATAAAAATGCACGTTCAAGATCTATCAAAGACAAAAAAAAAAAAGATTTTTCTCCAATTATCTGACCCTTAAAGAACAGAGTTTCTCAATACTTACACTGATAAAATATAACAAATATCTTTAAAAATTAATCAAAATACACACCAATATCAACCGAACACCATAATTATATATATGTAAGTTTCTTCCTCATCACTTATTTTTCTAAATTTGAACAACCATTGTTGTTGTATAAGAATTTTGTATGTCATAGTATGGTTTTGTTGTCACATTCATATATTGCAAGGAAAGGACATTAGACTAGTTGGTTTGGCATGTGGTCATCAATTGGATGGTCACTAGTCACAGTAGTAGCTAATTGCTAGGGTCCCATATGCACATCTGTTCATGATCTGGATATTTTTATTTAAATATTTTTTTTAAATTTTCCACGTTTGATATTCATAATAAGATTAATTAAATTTAAATTTACGTCAAAAAAAATATATGTTTATAGAGTAAATAGCTTCCTAACAAAGACAGTTATATATTCAGCATGATTTGAAAATGATATTTTTTAGTTAAAGTTGAAAGAATATTTAACGGTTCATTATAACTTTTGATTGATCCATAACTCTTATCTACTCTTATCTCTAGATCTCACTAACCTCTTTAGTTTTGCTGTTGGTGTATGATTGGTAAGACAAGGGGACAACGCTGTTTTTTTCTTTTTCTTTTTTACTAAGATTTGCCCATTTGGTGAATCTTTATATTTTTATTTTTAATAAATTGGAGATTTGGGTTTGGTGAATGTCTTGGCGGTTGGTGTGTGGTTTTAATTTGTTCATATATTATCATGATATCTTAAAATTCTCAATGATACTATAATAGACATTCAGGAAAAAATTATCGAATGATACCATCACAGTCTATATATTGTGATGATATCATAAATATTGAATGACATCATATATATATATATAGTGATGGTATCAAACAAATTAAAGGCGCATTGGGCCTAGTGTCACGGACTTAGAGTCTTCCATTCCTATCCGGATGCGAAATTTGACTAGCAAAGTGGCGGGACGTCACACTAGGCTATGAAGGGGGCACGCAGAGTAATTTGTCTAGACGAAAAGAACATAAAAAGAGTTAATTAAGGATGAGCTATGAACAGATAATTAATTTATTTATTTTTGTATCCAATAAATGTAGTTTTCCCTATAATTTAAGGCTTATTCACCCCAAGGGCATTATTTCGAGATGATGTTTAGTTTTTACCTTTTAAATTTGTAGTTAGATTTTATTCTCCAACACTTTAAGTAATAAAAAGAGTGATAAAAAATATCTCTGAAGTCAGAAAAAATATGTTTGACGTAATTTTAATTTTTTTTTTATAATGTATTAAAAAGATGCCTACAGAGCATAACAGGTTTTATTGCTTAATTCCTATAAAATTTAACAAAACATAACTTAATTCATGCAGAATGAGATAAGTGTAACGTATTTTAAAAATGTGACAGATGTTTTAAAAAATCCGCTTAGGCGCTTATAATGAATGATAAAATAATTTTTTTTATTAAATACTAGTAGAATAAAAATAGAAATAGAGTTACCGTCCAACATTTAGTGATGGTGAAATGAATTTCAATGTCCAATTGAGTGTAGACAAATCTTATATCCTTGGAATGATTGGTGGGACCTATTTTTTATTAATAGCATAAATTATTTTTTTCTAAAACAAAATACTTTTGAAACATTAATCAAGTACAACAACAGATCTAATATAAACGAAACATTTTAAAAACTAATTAATTAGACATACATTGAGAGACTATTATTTTTTAGAAGTAACAAACACAACAGATTAATTTTCTACCCCTTGTTAATGGATTTTCTAGTCATTGTCAATATGTTCACATAAAATCTAGATTTATGTGGTTATGTATTCTTAGATACCATTTCCATTTATGTTAGCTTAATTTATATCCATCAATTATGTCATTTATCATGTAGGGATTCTAGAAGCTCAGAATTATGTTTCGCCATTAAAAGTATGATGTAGTAATCAATAAAATAAGTTCACTATAAAAAAAGCAGGAGTTATTGCAACAGTTTTTTATGCATATTACGGTAGTTTTCAACAGTCACAATGCACTATAAAGAATTTTAAGATTTTAAATTTAAATTTGAGTAGAGAAAAAAAAATAGTATTAGATAATATCTTTTCGTGATTTCTTAAAGTCTTTGCACACATAGTTATTTGAATCATGTGTTGGTGGAAGCTTTTAAGATTTTTTATAAAATTAATTGAAGTGAGTAAAACTGATGACACCGCAATTTGAAAAAAAAAATAAAAAAATTTACCTTTTGCTAAGAAATGATGGACATTTTATGTCAATTGATGAAAGAATTGATTCATACAGCAATTTTATTTATATATTTTTATAAATATTCAATATTCACTTTAGAATTTAGTTAAATTTAAAGTTATATATTGCAAAATTTATTTCGAAGATAATGCTTCCAACATATTATTTTTCTCTCAAAAGATCAAACCTGAAATCTCTTAATTGAGATTTAGGAGATTCCAAATTATTCTACCACGATTCATATTCAAACATAAAATTAGTGTTGTTGCTGTGATTCACATAATAGTATGTATTAATTTTGGATAGACTTGTAATCTATCTTTTTCTTGATATTTTATTTCATGTACAAATACCTTGAATCATAGTAATATATGTTCTATTACCATGGGCTACCTTTTAAAACCATATTCCAAAATTTTCAAATCATCTAGAAGATACAATTAGATAAACCAAGTGATCAATGATGTAACTATAGAATTTTTTTGACAATAAGCATTAATTAAAAATAAATTAATATTATAATTTATTATCCTATCATTAGTTAAACTACACTAATAGCAAACAAAATAAGCATAATACATAATGGGAAGCGGGTTAACCCCCGAAAATGCCCCGCTCGTAAGTTCCTATGTCGTTGGGGAGTTTTAAAAAGCTACATTTTTTTTACTTACTTTTCTTGTTGCATAATTCAAATAGATAGAAGGGATAATGTGTCTTTTAACTTGATTTATTTTCACATTTATGCCCTCCAACTCTGACTGCACAAGTAGACACTTAAATTTATATAAAATTGAACAAGTAGACACATGAGTTTTATGTGCATAATACAAGTAGATAATCACGTAGGACACAAATTGACATATAGGATGCCACATATGACACAAATTTCTCGTTATCTTACCTTTCTTTGTTTTGGTTTCAAAATCAAATATTCGACATCTACATTGAAGTTTGATTGAATTTTGATTTAGCACATTCCAAGGTTTATCGCTGGGGGTAACACTCCCAATAAGATTTCTTTCCCCCTCAAACTGAAAAATTCTAGTTAGAGAGAAAAAAATCTCAAACATCCCAACACAATTTATGTTGATTTTATTATCTTACCAAATTAGAGAGGGAGAAAATAAAATCTTGACAATAAAAAAATATATCATATCAATAAATATAATCACTATGTGAAAAAGAGAAACAAAGAGAGTAAAATTTTGAGCAATTATTTAATTTAATAAAATATTATTCTTATCACATATGAAATACACTTGATTTGATAGGGGGATGGTCATAATTGGTTTCCCCAACTTTTAGGAAAAAAATGAAAAATGTCCTATTGCAATGACAACAAAGTGATAATCCAAGAAAGGGAATAATAATATAAAATATGAAAGTGACCATAAAAGAATCTTTTTTAAAAAAAAAATTAAAAACACATATAATTATAAAATAAAAATAAAAACAACGGTCCAACCCAAACATTCCATGTTGTCTTGTGTTTAAGCCAAAACACAAATTAAAAACATGTATTATGAGACTAAGCCAGAATTTAGTTCAAGTTAATACAAATTAAAATAAAATCTACTTGGCTTCAATAGCCTTTATATTTGGTAGTAAATTTCATTTGGACATTTAAAATTATGATTTATTTTAATTAAGTACTTAAATAATGATAAAATGTTCCTATTAGAAATCGTTAGTTCATGTCATCTCATTTATGTATTAATCATAACCGATCATCCGATAAATTTAAAGAATTGTTTGTATAGATCAATTGATCGATCTTGTGAGAATTATGGAAATATTTTTTATATATCAATAATTGAATCATGTGCACTATTATGGAGATTCTAATGTAAAAATCAATGGGATATGGATGCTGCCATCATACAAATTTTAGTATTCTTTATGAGTTTAAACTAAGAAAAATCTTTTGATTCTATGTGTGATCACCCTCCCCCAGCCACCACCTCCCTACTCCCCCCCCCCCCCAACAAAATAAAAATAAAAATAAAATAATAATATTAATAATAATAAATAAAATAACAATAATAATAAAGAATTACAATAATTAAGGAACCAGATTCAAGATTGAAGATTCAATGATGCAACTTGTCAGAATTTTTTTAATCTTTTTTTTTGTTTTCTCATTTCATATTATTTAGGAAATTATTTAATAACTCGAATTTTTTATTTTTCTATAATATTTTATGATTAAGATGATTGGTTGAATTTCATAAAACTATTTCATAAAAATTTATTGATATATTTTGTTTATAAAATAAAATCAACTTTGATTCTGTTTTTATTCACATTACTTTTGTTTTTTATAGAAATAAGATTCTCCTATCAATAAAAATTCCTCAATATTTTATTTTAATTATTTGGTATTCAGAATCTAATCTTGATCCAATTCGATTAATTTATAGTGTTGCATACAGATTGTATAAAGGGGAGATATTTCTTAGTAGGAATTTATTTATACTTGAATTTAAAATCTTTAATTAAAAATAAATAAATTTTAGCTAAAATAAAAATAAAATAAATTTATCCGATTATTTGAATAAAGATCCCGAATTACAAAAGCTTTGCAGATATGCAATTCAAAATCAAAACAAAGTACACACAATTGATCTAATCTGTATTGGGCATTAGAATTTATTGAAGAGAACGAAAAAAAAGAGCAAGTTACATATTTGGCAGTCGATTAAAATAATTATATTCGCTAGTTGAATATATAAAAATATATACTGTTTTATAATAAAAGATGTATATTTTATGCATCTTATACAATAATATATAAGAAATATATTTGTTTTAATTATTATTTTGGTGAGTAGTTAGACATAACAAGATTTTCAAAGCAGTGACAATATTCAGACTTTATTTAAGTTACTTAGCTATAGTTTCATAAATTATTGAAATGTAGCAATATTTTGGATTTTGTAGCGAATATACAATACACACACGCTGATACAATATGTGTTGATACAACTCTTTTACGTTCTTTCAGTTGATACAATTGATACATGTCAATTGAATACAACTCTTAAAATGATACAATTGATATCCATCTAATAAAATAATCATAACTATGTTTCGTAAATACGCAAAAAACTATAACCATGTTTTGTAATTATGCTCTAAACTGTAGCTATTTATAAAATTTTCTCAAGAAAATAAATAAATGGAAGCCCACTTTCCCAAAATGAATGGGCTTCGTGTGGCGTTGTATAAAGCCCAAAACGAAGCATTAAGACACTGGGTTGGTCGGCCCAATTCAATTATCTGTAAGACGAAACAAGAGATGTTGGCCCAATCATCAAAACAAACTTTTCCAATATATTTAAGAAAAATTACCTAAATATACACATCTTATTTTATCATAATCTCTAAAATTCTCTACCATTTAAAAGAATTTCAAAAATCCCCTCTCGGATACATCACTCCCCTCTAGTTATACATCCACATCCCTTCTCGGATACATTCCTCTCATGTGTATATCCGAATGTCTTATCCCCTCTCTGATACATCCCTATCCCCTCTATGATACATTCCTCCATCTTAGATACATCCCTCTCCTATGTATCCGGATGTGCTATCCCCTCTCTGATACATCCATATCCCCTCTATGATACATCCCTCCCCTCTCGGATTCATCCCTTTCCTATATATTCAGATGTCTGCTGAAAGTCCAGTGATGTATTTGATATTCATAAATTTGAAGGGATTTTTGTAATTTGTAATGTAATTAGCTCTTAACATTATATAATTTATGTAAATTATACTAATATTTACATTACCCCAAAGTTTCTATGTCGCTCAAATTGTTCCAAATCACCTAACACAATGTCTCTATCCCATCAAAAGTTTATGAAAGTATGCTTGCCATCTTTATCTAATGTGCGTCTCTTCTACCAACATCTTGCCTTCTACATTTACCCTTCACTTGATCTATGCTTTTATTCCATAGTTCAACATACAAACACTTGAAAGCTATCGCCTTTACCATCATAAACATTAACTTAGCCTCATTTTTCTTCGCCATATTCTTTAACACTATATATATTTTTTTAAAAGTCCAAAATGTAAAAATGCTCTTTATTTTATTCTTTTTACAAAAAAACATAAAAATGAGAGGTAAAAAAAAAGTCATCCGGAATGACTTAATTAGTTTGGAGCGCGGTCATCCACACAGATGACCACAAATCCATCACCTTTCAATACTTTCTAAGTCGAGCCTATCAAGAGCCTATGACAGAGGTTATAATAACGGCGAATTATCTTGATATTTTTTTAAAAAAAAAAGTAAAAAAAGATAAAAGTTAAGGAAAACTTACAGCCGTTTCTTTAGACACGTTTCCTTTTTTTTTTCCATCATAAAAAAAAAAGTTAGTGCAGAAACACATAGTGGTGACACATTTTCTAATTTTCTCTGAAAATTTTCTTCTTCAAGGACATTCGCAACCCCAAAACCCCGTAAATTTTGTTGGTTTTTTTCATTTTTCACCATTGATTTTATTTTTCCATAAAAAATTGCTAATCTTTTTTTTTTTTGTGTACATTTTTCTTTGCGACAGATTTTTTTTTTTTTTTTTGTATAAAGTTGGTTATGGGAAAGAGAAAGAGAAGAGCTGACCTCAACAAGACTCCTCCTCCTGCAGGTATTATATGGGGTTCATGATTTTAATTTTATGTTTTTTTTTAAAAAAAAAATTGGGTTTTTTTTTTGGCATTTGATTGTTTATGACCTTTACATGTTGTTTGTTATCAAGAAATAATTTTTTTGATCTTATAAGAGGAGGGGATGCATAAATAGTTAGAATTCATTAATTGAGAAATGGGATGTTAGTGGTTATCATTTTGTTGTAGTTTTTGTGTATGTTGCTTTGACTCTTTGAAAACGTTAACGGGTGTGTGTCAGATACTTTAAAAGTAGTGCATTTTGGAGAATCGGACATGGTGTGGCAATAAAGATAGTTTTTTGTTGATTTGACTCTTCAAAAATGTTGACGGGTGTGTGTTGGATACTTTAAAAGTAGTGCATTTTGGAGAATCAAACACCGGTGTGGCAATAAAGATAGGTTTGTTGCTTTTTGCTTCTTTTTTGGGGGGTGGGGGTGCTGGAAGTGTTTGGGGAATGTTGTGCACCAAAGTTTGATGGTAGATGGTTTGGTGGCAAATGGAGATTTTTTTTTGTTTTTGTTAGAAAAAAGATTATTCTTTTCTTTTATTTTTACAAATTTTATAACCGTATTGCTACTAGACAGAGGCGGAGCTATAAGTTTTAGTTTATAGGTTCTGAATTCTAAAAAAGGCAACTTACTGGGTTGTGGATAATTTATTTGTACATATTGTGAGTGAATTTCTTAACACAAATAAAAGGTTTTGACCCGAACGCGTAGCTTTGTCTCTAGCTCAGTCCTGCTTATGGAAAATATCTTGGTTCAGTCTTATGAATGACCTTTTTTGTTGAAGGTTTAAATTTGATCAAACTTCAGTGTCCCGAGTTTGGTGGATGGAATGTTAGTAGAAGGTTCTGTTTCGGAAAGTTCGAGTAGTTGGTTTGTGATGATTTTTAATAACGGTGGTGTTCCAGGCTCTTGATGATTATATTGGACCGAGCGTGTGAAAGTTGATAAACATTGTTGAGAGATACGATTTAAATGTAAAGTTATTTAGGAAAAAAGATGTCAAAATTCATTCTTTAAAGCCCAAAAGACGTCTGATCTTTGGAAGTTATTGCTATTTCAGAGTTACTCACTGCTAAGATTCATTGGTTGCCTGCATTGTGTTGTATGGTCATGACCTTTTGGTGCCAAATTAATGTAGATCACAAAATTATTTTCTTCTTTAATCGTTATTTAAGGTTATACGTAGCCATGTTTGAGATCCTCTTTTGTTTCTGTTGAAAATCGAGATACTTTATACTGCTTTATGATAATATGTATTTTTTTTCATTTCTATATTTAGTTTTTCTAACAATTGTCTCCTAATTAGAAATCCAGCAATTAGGAAAGCCTCTTTACTTCATCTGCCTTTATCATCCTCATGTCCGGATCAACTTGTGTACACCATGACTTGTATATCGAGTAGTTTGCTATAGCCTACAAGCACAGGTCTAGTAAATCTGCGTTTCAAAGCTAAAGTAGATGGGCTCACACTGAGTGTTGTAGCAGGGTTTTGAACCCGGGATCTCAAATTTGGAAATTGCTATGCCTGAACCATTAGATCATCTATTTAGGAACTCCTATATAAGGAGCTCTCTATGTATTATTCACAACTCAATTCAGTAAAGGATTTCACGCTTCTTTTATCTTTTCACAATTTCTAACTGTACATGGCTCCCAATTTCACAACTTTGATGTTTTACGGGCATCATGTATATAGCTTCTTCTGTACCTTTCCCCGAAAAACTTCTGTTCTTTGGTGATTTGGTCTTTAGCTTGTCATATTACATGCATTCAAGTCTAAAGCTGCCTTCTTACTTGCTCTTCTATTTGAAGCGCATTTTACTAATAGTAGTGTATTGACATTACAATGGGGGGTGCTTCTTTTCGCAAGATAATAACATGACATAAAAAGTATCAAGATGATTTTTGTTCTCTCCATGTTGTATCCCTCCCTTTATTTTTCGCTAGAAGCTAAGAGCTACTAAGCGAATCTTGTATGGCTCAACCCCCTTCCCTCCGGGATAACAAACTAAGTTTTCTTGTGTGCTCATTTTCTTGGAGAAAAGACAAATGAATCATGATTCCAATTTACAAAATTATTGCAGACCTGATGCCACCCTCCCCCGGAATGGATTCATTGTCGAAACAGGTTCTCTTTGCTTCTTAATCTCATAATGGAATTCAATAACTTTCTCAGTTTTCCTTTATTGATTAATACATACCTCCTTGTGCTTTGTCTTTGTTTCATTCTTTGGAATGCATTAACCACGAAGAGAAGGTAAATGCTATCTTTCTTTAACAGCTGATACCCGTACATTATAGAGGTTCTTGACGTAGGATTAGAAAGTTTGCTTGTTTTTGAGGTTTTGAAGCTCCATCCTGAATAATTCTAAAGTGAAATCTTCATGCACAACTAGATTGGAAGGTGATATAATGTTGTAGACACTTCAAGCGTAAATGAGCTTGAAGTACTACACTATTTGAGCGTTTTGTGCTTGTCTTCTTTGTAAGAGATCTCATTTTGCATTATGAGCAGAAGTTCTCTCATCAAGTCGACAGCAGTGGAATAAAGTCTTTTTTAACCATTGCGGGGGATATCATGGATGGTCCTGTGAAGGTAACACAAGGCCAACAATCATCTATTGTTCACCGTCGAAATATTGACCTTCTAAAGTCTCTGAGGCATCCGCGTCACTATGGCCGTCATTATTCTCGACGAAGGTCTGCTAGTAATGCTGAGGCATCAGCTTCCCATGGTGGTTATACGCCTTCTTATGATGAGAAGTGGTCTTTAAAGATGGCAAGCAAATGCTCTACAGATTCTGGACATGACACAGGTGCACCCTATGCCCTTTACTTAAACCTCATACGTAATCACCTGAAAATCCCTTGGCGCTTGGTATGAACCTCTTCTTATAACTGAAACTTCATATAAAACTAAGTAGTTTCACATGGACCTTTGTGCCTCGGAAGCCAAGTCGTTCTCATGATATAAGACAAAACAGTAATTTTGATAGTAGCTCAGTGTTACATCACAGTGAGGATTTCTCTTTTCCTTTTTGTATTTGTCTAGCACGATTCTCGTGTTTCTGTTGAATCTACTTGAAAAACTAGAGCTTGAAGCACGTCTCACTTCATTTTTTTTGCATTCTCTGGTCAGATAATAGACAAAAAACAGTTCACAGAACAGAAGGTGTTCCGTCCAGTTCATTAGCAACGAGGGTGATATCATCCGATGCAGGGAAACTCTTTTGTGTATTATGCAACAAGTTTTTGAAGAAGGAACCCTACATTGTCCTTGAAAACAGTTTGCCTATAGGCGAGACGTCTATAGTGGCAGTCTTAGCTTGTGGTCATCTTTACCATGCTGATTGTTTGGAACAGAGAACGAACCGTGAAGATAGACAGGATCCGCCCTGTCCAATTTGTCTCGGCTTGGTTTCTCACGTCGATGCAGCAGTAGAACTGGATTGAGTAGTAGGTCAGCTTCTTTACCTGGATACTGATCATCTTTTTGGAGATTAGAATCATCTAGGGAGATACAATCTTGTACATGATTTTGAATGTTTTTTTTTTGTATCTTCAAATATTGTGAGTAAGAAGTTGAAAAATGATAAATGGGGATCATGTATGGTAACTTTTTAAATGTTGTATGATACTGTGGTTAGTTCATGCCTCTATTAGGTCTATTTGATTATGCATGCAAATTACTATCTTTGGTTTGGTGGTAAGAGCGCAACACATGATGTGTAGTTAAGACATACGTTACGTGTTTGAACTTCTGCTGAGAACAAAAGGCCGGTAATTAAGTGGTGAAGCATACAAGGACAAACCTATTATTCAACTATTTCTCTTTTTCTGCATTAAAATTGGGGTGGAGCAGAGGCAAGGGGTTTCAGGATTCAGATAAACCTCTTTCGGTGGAAAATTATATTGTATAGATTTGATCATGCTTGTAAATTAGTAATTACTATGTTTCTAAGCACTCAAGGCTTTGGTTCGGTGGTAAAAGCGCAATATATGATGTGTGGTTAAGATCTACTCACGTGTTCAAACTTTGTTGAGAATAAAAGCTCGGTACTTAAGTGGTTTAACAAGGACAAATCTATTAATAAGCACCAAAGGCTTTGGTTCGATTGTAAGAGCGCAACACATGTTGGGGTTAAGATCTATGTTATGTGTTCAAACTTTGCTGAGAACAAAAGCTCGGTACTTAAGTGGTGAAGGTTACAAGGACAAACCTATTAAAAAAAGTATTAGTATTTGAAAATTGAAATTGTATTTGGACATGAAAATTTATGGTTAATTTGGAGTGAAATTGTAAAAATGACATATACAAATGTGTATTAAAATGGATCAATTGGGAAATTAGTTGAATGGAGGGAGAATTATAGAATATGTATATAGTTTTTATATACATACTGGGAATATTATTTTATTTATATCCCTATACAATATAAGTTTGGAAAAATTAATTAATATAGTTAGGGGCACATTATATGTGATTGGTTGATAAATTAGGTGACCTTTAATTATTAATTTAGTCAAGTGAATGGCCAAATCCACAATTTATATTTTAGCAACAACACGTGAAAAAAGTAACAAAATATCTAAACAATTATTTTTTAAAGGATTGCAAATAGAAACCCAAGAAATAGGGGTTACTTAATATAATATTAATACAAATTAAACCTTGATTATGATCTCGATTTTAATACATGTATAAGTTATGTTTTTTTACTAGCTATTGAATGACTCTTTAATTCATACTCGATCACTTGGCAAGACGATTTGTATTGATAAAGTGTGATGATCACGATTTTTGAATCGACTATCATGAATTTTTTCATCAAAGTAATAGAAAAGTAGTCACATTTTAATGTGAAAATGAAATTTGATAATTCTTAGCTAAAACATAAAACAACTTATGTTTAAAAATTTTCTAGAATTTCAAACATTTAATGGAGTTTAAAATTTTATCAATTTAAATTTCAGCAATTCATGGATTTCAAAAGTGTTAAAATTTCTTGGAGTTTTTTAAACTTCATAAACGATTCATAAAGTTCAAAACTTGTATCACTTTAAACTTTAAGAAAAATTCTTGAAGTTAAAACTGATAAATGCTCAAATTTAAGTAAAGTTTTCTTGACCTTTTTAATTGTTCTAATTAGGGATCCATATTTTTATTAAAATTTTATTTCCTTATTTAAAAATGGCTAAATATATTTATAATTAGTGGTACAAAAAGGGTTATTTGCCAATTTCTTTCTTGTGTGAATGTCATATAATATATCTGGCCTACTTAACTTCCACCAACTAGCTTAGTTTTATTTCCCAAATAGTCAATCACTAGTCACAATTAAATATGAGGGGTCTCATGTCCCCCCTCCCCCCCATAGTTAAATATTCAAACAAAATGGACTCTTTTTGAAAAATTGTACTAATATGTTAAGGTCAATTGAATGTGGATATTTGAATTACTTAAGAATTGAATTAAATAATTAATATCAATTCTAAAAAAGAATTTATATGTGTCTTTTGCAAGTTCTTGTGTGAATACTCCTATTTTTAAATTATTACTTTTGCAAGTTTATGGAAATAATTTTAGACATACGAGATTAAAGTTAAAAATTCGTGTTTAATTTCAGATATCATTGTCCGAATCGTATCTCTTGTAAAGCGCAAGCATCAAAATATTTTTGTTTGAAGTTTGGTATGACCAACTAAGATCAATTTCAGATATTTTTGGTTGATGTTATAAATATGAAAAGATCAAAATTCGTACATTTTTGACGGAAGTAAATGTAAAAATGATAAATTTCATTTATACGTGTTTGAATTTTTCATGTATCATGATGTACGTATGATTGAAGTGCATATAAAATTGACTAAAATTTTAGTCATGAATGTTCAAAAATTTTTTGCCATTTTTTTTTTGTTCTTCGAATTTAAAAAAATTAACACACGATTAATATCAAAATTTATTCCAGAGGCTAATATAACAGAAAAATTAAAATTAAAACAAAAAAATTATATCATAAATCACAAAAAAGATTAATTTTATGAAGCGATACCTAAAAATGATCTTTAAAATTATCCCAAAATACATTCCCAAAATTGTCTAATTAATGAAAAGCTAATCACGACCCATGAAAGCTATGTATGAGAAAAACTAAAATTATTTTTAGGTTAATTAATAAATGGAAGGCCACAATTATAAAGCAAGGTGATGCCAACACTCGTAGGCTTAACACAACTGTAATGGACAATGACCAAAAATGATGAAAAGTATAACTTCAAAAACAGTTAACAATAATTTGAAAGTTTTCCATCAAAGTAACAGGGCCAAAAAGACAAAAATCTCCAAATTTTATTAAATTGTAGTTATTATTTGACTTGTCATAAAATTAATCAAAGAAAGTGTGAATTTTTTAAACTTGTAATAATAAGTATTCTATTTATGTAATGATTTTATAACTTTGAAATGTATGACTTTGAATTGTCGTATCATTTGTTGTAATAAGTACAAGAAAATATAAAAATATATCATTTTGTTTTGATGAATTGATAAGGAAATAATGTCAAACAATATTAAATCGAGAAACATCATTTTAGTTACAATTTTTTTTTATGAGACACATTCATGCCTTTAAATGATATTTTATTTTATCATCCAAAAATAATTAAAATTAAATTTTTTATATTTATATTTATTTTAATGGCATGCTTTTATAGCAAGAGTGTTGTTTATAACATATTTAAGATTTTTTTTTTTATATATATAAAATTGTATACAATCAAATAAAGTAATCATTTCACTAATAACACAAATTACCATCAAAATAATACTTTTGAAAAAGGTTGAATTTGCACATCCAAACGTTCCACAACAACAATAGTTTTTATAACAATAATAATAACAACAATAATAATATGCCCAGTAATGTTAGTATGGTCCGAGAAGGGTAAATTTTACACTTTTTTTGTGATAGGCCCTCGACTCAAGAAAATTTCATAATGCAAAAATAAGAAGTTATGATAAGGATATTGAAGAAAAGAAAGTACTGTCAATAAAATAGTAAAATAACAAAATAAAAGAAATTAAGATAAAATCAAAGAATAAGATAATGTTAACATAATAATAACGATAATACTGGTAAAGGAACAAAAACAACGTTCCAGACTAGAACGCCCATCTAGTCATTTAACACTTGGAAGAGACAAAACACTCGACGACTTATTAACACTTCGTATCCTAATCATCGACCTTCATGGTCTCCTATTTAGGATCATGTTGATTTTCTGTGAGTTAAAGATGTGTCATGTTTAATAACTTCTTCCCAATTCTTCATTTGTCTAACTCTACCTCTCCTCAAACTATCAAGTGAGTCTCTCACACCTTTTCATTAGACCATCTCTGAATCATCTCAGCCTCGTTTTTCATATTTTGTCCATCAAATAAGCTACTCCAATCTTGTCTATAAAACTTAACTTTTAAGTCTCGATGACACCTTCTTACATCACATAGAAAACCAACTCTTCATTGTTATCCACCTCTCCATCCGCCTCCTATAATGCAACATTTGACTTGCACTCCATATACTCTATTTTAATCCTACTCTACATGAAACCTTTAAACTCTAGAGCTTATCTCCAAATCTCCAATCTATCGTTCCAAATCTCTGATTTATTGTTAATTAATCTCCAGCCTTAAGCTGTTATAACATGTTTAGATTAAATAACTTATAACATTAGCTCACTAAAAAAATACCACTAATCAGGGGAGGACCCACCTTATGTCATGGTGTGTCGATCGACACTGCTTCATTGAAAATTTGTAGTATTATATATATATATATATATATTAAAGAATCTGAAAAATAGAAATATTCCTATAGATAATGTTAATTAATGACACTTCTTGAACAACTGAGCTTTTGGCTCGTTGGTTTGCAGAGCGAATGTAATGGTCATTCGCCGTTGAGGAAAGTTTAATAGTTTACTTGACTTACGTTTTAAATAGTTTTTATTTATATATATAATGTTATTATATTAATTATTTATTATTTATTAATTTTTAAATATTTACACCGCTTACTAAAAATTCAGTGTATGCCACTAATTACCACTATTAAACTAATACTACTTAAAAAAGATTCCAAGAACATTCGAAGTTTCCTACCCCAATATGCGAATCGTTCCAAATTTCTCTAAGCAGAATGAATCCGACGGCTATAAATCCATGAAAAACTCCGCCATTATTGTGTTTTCCCTGTAAAGCATCATTCTTTTTTATTTTGAACTGAAAAAAGGCATCATTCCAGTATCTTAAACAGCACCTTCCCTTCTCCTCTTATTATAATTGTACTGAAAAAACCACCCCATTTCCTCCATAATTGTGCTGTCTTAGCTCCATTTTCTGAAGAAGAAGAAAAAGGGTCTTTAATGGTGTTCAAATCTTGAATTGTTATGTAAAGTTCCGTTTTCTGAAAAAGGGTGTCCAAATCTTGAATTTTTCTTTGAATTTGTTGAACTAGTACCCTTTTTTCATCCTTACTTGTACTGTCTAGGTCCATTTTCTTAAGAAGAAGAAAAAGGGCCTTAAAATGGTGTCCAAAATTTGATCTTTCTTCCATACTTGTGTTGTCTAGCTCTGTAATCTCCATTTTTCTGAAAAGGGTGTCCAAAATTTGATCTTTCTCCTCATTTCCTTCATACTTGTGTTGTCTAGCTCTGTAATCTCCTTTTTTTTAAAAAAAAAAGGGTGATCAAATCTTGAATTTTTCTAAAAAATTGTTGAACTAGTACCCTATTTTCTTCCTACTTGTGTTGTCTAGCTCTGTAAGTCCAAAGTTTTGATTTTCCTTAAAATTTGTTGCTAAAACTTCTTGTTATTTTAACTTTACTCAACTTCTTTTGATGTTTTACCGGATATAGAAAGTTAACAACCCCATTTATTCTCTAGATAACTACCATTCATCTTCTTGAAAAAGGGTGTCCAAATCTTGGATTTTCTTAAGCCCTTTTTGTGTTCTTGTGATCTTTGCCAGGAAAACCAATTTCAGGTAAAAGGGTGGTTGAAAGATACTTTTTTTCCCCTTCTCTCTGTCTTTTTACTGGTTGGTATTTGACACTTTGTGTACATTTTTCAGGTAACTTATTGTTAGGATTGGTGAAAAAAAGAGGTTAGAATATGGTGAGTAATGTGACTACCCCTAGGAAATCTATACACAGAGTGTTGGAGAGAGTTGGGGTTTATGGGTTTGTTGGAGGTAGCAGCCAGAAGAGATTAAAGTGTGATTTACAAGATGAAGAATATGACACCATGGAAATGGTTCAGATTGGTGCTGAAAGGACTAAAAATGTGCTTATTTTGATGAGTGATACTGGTGGTGGACATAGGGCTTCAGCTGAGGCAATTCGAGATGCTTTCAAGTTAGAATTTGGGGATGAATATAGAGTAAGTTTTAGTTTTGTTCCTTTTAATTGATTACACATCTTCGATCTTTTATTTCTCATTTAGTTTCTTGTCCTTCTATTTCTGTTACTATCTACCATCTCTTGTACTCCAATTATCTGTTTTTTTTCCAGAATTCTTTGTCATGTTTTCCTTAATATCTGCTTTGATATGCTTTTCCTTTAGCCGAGGGTCTATCGGAGACAACCTCTCTACCTTTCAAGGTAGAGGTAAGGTGTGCGTACACTCGACCCTCTCTGGACCCTGCTTATGGGATTACTAGTTTGATGTTGTTGTTGTATCTTTGATGTTTTTCTAATTTTGTTTAACTAGATTGGTTTTTGGTTCTTGGAATTTTTGGAGCTTCTGTGATTTGCTTGCTTAGTTGTTAAGTACATGTCAATGGCGTGTAGTCCCATGGGGTCCATCTAATGAGGTCAAATTTTTTATTGGAAAACTTTGATTTTGATTTTAAAATTGAGTAAACCTTGTTTCAGAGGATTTCATCTCCTAAATTCTTTTTTCTATGAAAGCAAGAGGTGGAAAGTTTTGTTAGAAATTCTGCCTTATTCCATGAGATCTATATTCAGATTGCGTGTTTGATGTTTAATAATGACGTTACAAGCTATGGTTTAAGCAAAACCATATTTTAGACTCTCTTCCTCTCCTATTTTTGTAACCTCAAAACTATATTCTTTTATGGCATATTGATTTACAACAACAACAACATATTCAGTGTGGTCACAAGTGTAGTCCGGGGAGGGGTAGAGTGTAGGCCGACCTTACACTGAGCTTGTTTCATATGGACCCTCGGCTCAAGGAAAAGCATTTCAGAGCAGATGAAGAAAAGAAATAACGGGAGAGAAGAAGCTATGGCAAAATAAAATGTCATTTAGCTTCTTTAGCATCTTGCCAAACTCTTGTCTTATTATTACTTTGATATGATTCTCATAGTCTAGGGAGATACAAAAGTCTTTGGTGCATTGGACCTACCATGATTTCAAATAGATCTTGCCTAATGTGGACTATACATGCAGATTTTTGTGAAGGATGTCTGGAAGGAATACACTGGCTGGCCATTGAACAACATGGAGCAACAATACAAGTTCATGGTTAAACATGTTGGCCTTTGGAGTGTTGCATTTCATGGCACGTCGCCTCGTTGGATACACTCTGTCTATCTTGCTGCTATTGCCGCCTTCTATGCTAAGTAGGTTGCCGTCTTCTCTGCTTTTAACTTTTTGTGCCTTGTTTTAAGTTAGAGATATTTTTTGTTGTTAGATGTACAATGCTCTTTCTAGGGGAATGCTCAATGAGTTTTATTTTTTTCTTGATTCTGTATGTACTGTACTCTTTCTATGATTTTCCCTTAGTTAATAACCACTTGTGCTTCGTTAAATCGTTACTAGGATGTTAAAAACGATTTACTGTCATGGTTGCGTAGGAAATTGATCTTTTTCTTTGTATCTTTTTCGAAGATATGGATCATTTGGTACTTCATTCAAAAGAAAATTGGAGATGAATGTTCTTTAAGTAATGTGTTGAACTTTTTAGCGTCCAACTTCCGTAGGGGTTTCTAATTTCTGTTTGCATTGTTGAATTTATAGAGAGGTAGAAGCTGGCCTGATGGAGTACAAGCCAGACATAATCATTAGTGTTCATCCTCTCATGCAACACATTCCTCTATGGGTTCTTAAATGGCAAGGCCTACAGAAAAAAGTTATTTTCGTAACCGTCATTACGGATCTCAACACTTGCCACCGGACATGGTAAATAGCTAACGAATTCTAGAGTCTTAATGCATTCATATCGTATAACAATCTGACGTATGAAAACATTCTATTTCAGGTTTCATCCAGGGGTCAATCGTTTGTACTGCCCCTCTGAGGAGGTAGCAAAGAGGGCATCACTAGATCGCTTGGAAGGATCTCAAATACGTGTTTTTGGGTTGCCCATCCGGCCTTCTTTTTGCCGGGCAGTTCTTTCGAAGGTGAATGTCTAAACAAAAGGCTCCATTTCTCTTTCTTTCTTCCTCAAGACATTTTTTCCCTTTTCATTTGTGAGAAGAAAAATTAATTAGTAATCTTCTTTTTAATGCTTTCGGTAGGATGACCTTAGAGTAGAACTTGAGATGGATCCCACATTGCCAGCGGTTTTGCTGATGGGTGGCGGTGAAGGGATGGGTCCTGTGAAGAAAACTGCAAAGGCTCTTGGAGAAGCACTCTTCGATAAGGAACTTGGCAAACCTATTGGTCAAATGATTGTCATATGTGGACGCAATGAAGCCTTAGCATCCACATTACGATCACTCGAATGGAACATCCCCGTTCAGGTAAATGGAACGACAACCTTTAAGGATGGACGGCATACAAAACATAATATGAAAGTTTTCCAAAGAAAATTAGACAGTTGTAGTAAAATGTTATTATAGAGGATGACTATTATAGAGAGGTCTGACTGTATCTTATATTCGTTAATGTTCAGATCAAGGGATTTCAGAAACAGATGGAAAAGTGGATGGGCGCTTGCAATTGTATTATCACAAAGGTATGTCAATCTGTCGCTTAATTTTACAACAAACTATCTCGCCTGTTTGACACAACTGCTAAAATTCTGTGTCTGCACCTTATAGGCTGGACCTGGTACAATTGCAGAAGCATTAATCAGAGGGCTTCCCATTATTCTGAACGACTACATCCCCGGACAAGTTAGTGAATTATAGAAGTTGAGTCTTGGTGGCTTATTTGAGCTTGTTATTGATTCATCCCTTTTTGTGTATTTTCAGGAGAAGGGAAATGTTCCGTTTGTAGTCGACAATGGAGCTGGTGTTTTCACACGACGCCCCAAGGAAACAGCTCGGATCGTTGCAGAATGGTTTACCACCAAAAGCGACGAGCTTAAAAGGAAGTCAGAGAATGCGCTTAAACTTGCACAACCTAATGCTGTCTTTGATATTGTGAAGGACATACATGAACTTGCATGCCAGAGAGGTCCTCTTGCCAACATTCCTTACATATTGACATCTTCATTTTCAAGCCTAATTTAGCATAATAGATTGAAGTTGCTTTGTTGTTAGTTGCATATTATGTAGACACGAATAGGTTCAATTGATCAGTCTCATTCTTTGGCCACCAATGCTTTGGTGCTATTCTTTTAGCTAGTCAAGTTGTGATCCTTTGTTAAAAATAAAAGAAAAAGTGAAGGTGCAGTTTCCTTGGAGTTTTTGTGTGGCAATAGAGTAGTATGATTATGGTTTTTGACTCTATTCTCAAGTTATTTTTTCTGTATATATTCTTTTAATATGACTTGATTCTATTATTACATGTTGTTTCATTTGCTTCGGATGTCGTATTATTGATTGTGGCTATTATTCTTTTTTCTACATGGCTTCTTCACGATTTTTTTTTTTATCTATGATCTGCTTATTTCCAAGTACGTATCATCCGTTGTGTTATCCGTCGTCTCTGCGGCCGCTAAAAGCCTACCCTTTCTCGGATATTGAGTGGGTTGGCCGGGGAAGAGATTCAACCTTCCAACAAGCCGAATATAAGTTGACCACAAGGTCATCTCTGTGGGAGGCAGCTTCCCATAAGTCCATCTCGAGCATGGGAAAGAAAGACTTTTTATTGATTTTGATATGCTTTATTTGAGCGGAGAGTTCAATCGGAAATAACTTGTCTACCTTCACAAGGTAGAGGTAAGGCTCCGTACACATCAGATGCCACTCATTGGATTACACTGGATATGTTGTATGCGTGGCTTTCCTAGTTTCTTGCCACTGTTGTCAGTGTCATTGTCACAATAGAGGTTGCTTGTCCTAAAAGGATCTCTATGAAGAAGTTGTTTCCTAAACTGATTTTTTTTTTTCATTTGCCCACCAACTCCCAACTAGACTCTTGATATATTTTTTTCACTTACATAGTAGAATATGTTAAGTTTTTGTGACTTTCTCTTTTTGTTTTTTTGGTTGGACATTCACTACTTGCAATGTACTAGCTTGATTTATGGGATAAGGGTCTGAAAAATATTCCAACTTGGTCGGATTTGCTGTTGCGATACTAAACTTTCATAAGGACCTATTATCTCACTAAACTATTTAATACCGTATTTTTTACCCCCTGAACTATTTAATAGTGTATTTTAAAGGTGTATATGTGCCCACGTGGACACATTACTATTTATAATTTTGCATTATTTTTTATGTCCACGTGGGCAAATATATATGTTTAAAATACGGTATTAAATAGCCTAGGAAGGTAATAGGTTCTCATGAAAGTTTAGTATCGCAACAACAAATCAGACCAAAATTGAGGTATTTTTCAGACCCTTATCCCTTGATTTATCAAGATTTTTTCATTTTCATACTCGAATTTGAGACATTTAATCCAAAGAGAAATTCAATAATATTATATTGAATTGTGTGTCCATCTCATTTAAAAAACTTAATCACACTATTCAACACGAGTGGAGGTCTGAATTTGAATGGAGGATTTTCCTTTGACACTTGAAAAGATTTTTTCCTTGCTCACGCAACCCAAGCTTTACACGGATCACGTCTAAGTTAATCTAGTCTTCAATATAAATATCGAACATGTCTGAACGACAACTTTTGAAATTTCCTTTGGTACTTGGAAAGGATTTTTCCTTGCTCACTCAAACACAAAATTTTGAAGTTTCCTTAGTGACATTGCAATAACTTTGAAGTTTTACTTTTTGGGGTGTTGTGGGGATTAAGTTTTGTTGGTGGGACTCTACTAATTTTATACATCTTTATTATTTAATTCATTTTTTTGTAAGATACTCTACAAAGGAAGATCTATTACATCATTATAGAAAACAAGTTGCATATTAATTAATTAGTTTTTTTGACTTAGATGAAATTCAAATTGAAAAATACTCCAATTTAAATGACAATTAAATAATATAATAATTATAATTTAGTAGTTATGTGAGAAAATCTTTATATGTGTGTCAAGTATTATGTCCTTGTCTGGCACATGTGGTGGTGCCACGTGGAGGGACCAAGGTAGCTTGTGCTATCAAATAAGTAGGTTGGACTTTGTTTAACTAATGAGTCATTTTCAATTCTTTTAATATATTTATGCAAAATTAATGACGAAATCAAGATTTAATCAGAAATCTCATGTTTGAACTTTAAAATGAGAAAGATTTTAGTCGAAAAAACATTTGTTCCTTCAATAAATTTTATTTAACGTGAATTTAAATTAATTGAAATTAAAAATCTAATATGGATCAGAAAATAAAAGAAAAATAGTGGTATTTTTATTGTTGGGTGATTAACAAACCATAAAAACAATAAATAAGATAAAAAATTGTTGGCTTTGTGGACCACTAGTGATTGAATCTAATACCTGAGATATTTTCAAAAAATGGATTTCACTATCGATAAATAAAAAATTAGATTAGATTTCTTAGCTAATTATGTTGATTTTGACCTAAAGTTTTTTTTTAATACACAGCTAGTTCAAACTAATTTGTAAAAATTACAATGTTTAATCAGTTAATGTCATAGTCAAGATAGATTTATACCATTACATTCATGAATAAAATTTTAATTTGAACTTAACTAAAAACTTATTCCAAAAACCTCGTATATTTGACTTACTAGTTTGAATTTCATTCATATAACTTCGGTGCAAAGACTAGCATAGGTCTTTTTCACCTCCCCCACCCACCCACCCACACTCCACTTTGAAATATTGAATTTTGCTAGAAAAAGAAAAATGTTAAATTTGTTGGAGTATATCAATATTTCAATTAAAAATCAACCAAGTGATTAGAAAAAAGCTAAGCCCCAAATTCATTGCAAGTTGAACTGATTGAAGACAGAATTTTCTGATTGATTATTCTTAAGAGTTAAGACAATGAGGACCACAAATTAAAAAAAGGAAAAGGTAGATAAATATTTTTTTCAAAATAATCTCATTATCAAAAGTTTTCATAGAATAGCATTATTCCTGGAATTATTCTCCTTTTAGAAATTAGGTTATCATCATTATTGGTGAATTATAAAGTAGGGTATTTCAATTAGTCTATTATTAATTCTAGACACGTTAAAAATCATATTTACTTTACGGAAAAGGGGTTAATTTTGTGATTTAGAATGAATATATCTCTTAATTAAAAAAATGATGCATATATACTCACGCCATTTAACAAATGATACCTATATACCCGTAACATACAATAAACACGTCTCACAACATACATGTTAAAAATAGATTATCAACTAAAAAGCATGAGGAAAGAAATGCCAGGCAAGTTTGACAAAAAGTGGTGGTTAGACCTACTATATTGTATGAGATAGAGTGTTGATTAGTCAAGAACTTTCACGTTCAAATTATGAAAGCTACGGAGATGAGATGTTGCGAAGAATGTGTGGGCATACTAAAGAGACATGATTAGAAATGAGGATATTTGGGGACAAGGTGCATGAGAGTGACTTTGATGAAGGACAAGATGCGGAAAGCAACGCTAATATGGTTTATGCATGTAAAGAGGAGCTGCATAAATGTCCCAATATGAAGGTATGCGAGGTTGACAATGGACGGTCTCAGAAAAGGTTGAGGTAGGTTGAAGAAGTATTTGGGGGCGAGGTAATTAGACAGAACATGACACATTTTCAACTTACCAAGCACATGACCTTAGATATAAGGTTATGAAGGGCACGTATCAGGCTAAGGAAGTTATTTTACTAAAGTGTAAATTTCATATATGACATATATTATAGTACTATTTTCAGGCTATAGCAGTAGATTTAGACTTTCAAGCTATAGCATTAAAAATTTCAGGTTATAACAAATTCACAAATAAAAGAAATGTTTTTATTAATTCGAAAAAAGTTAAAAAAAAAATGAAATTTAAAAAAAAAACGGAATTATAGATAATAAAGTAAAAAACTGAAAGTGTGGCCTGTAATTTAATTTGAATTTATTATAGATAATTAATGATTAGCATGAAATAAGGGATTCAAACAAATTAACAATATTTTTTATCCTTAATTCACTCAAAATCAGTTAAGATAAATTAAAAAATCAGATCATCATTCTTTTGTAGATAATTAATAAATAGCACGAATTAAGGGATTTAAACTAATTAAGATTATTTAGTATCTTTAATTCACTCAAATCAGTTAAAATCAAATAAAAATTCAGATTTTATCTTCTTCTTTTTTCAACGTTTCTCTCTCTTCAATTTGCAACAAAAAAAATTCAACGTTTCT
>JAJOOR010011804.1:0-20707 GCA_036250505.1 Solanum acaule | reverse complement strand
TTTTGATTTTGGGGTCCCCAACATCGGGTGAGACGGGCCTTGCTCTGATACCATGTTAAATTAGGTCTTAGGCCTAACTCACACCCCAAAAGCTAGCTCAAAGGGAGGAGGATTGCCCAAGCCTTATAAGGAGTCCATCCATCTCATTAACCACCGATGTGGGACTTTTGTCATTCTTTAACAGTACACTTTTGCCTTTAGCGTCACCTTGATGCCTTTAATGAAATCCCTTCATAAAAAAAAACTACTTGTATGATATAGCATTCAAGAGTTAAAATCGAAAGGTCAAATCTAGCAGATCTAACTTCTAAGGTTTACAAAAAGTCCAATATGGTTGAAAAGTTACCTCCAATTGTTGTTCATTAAAGATCAACACCTCTTTTTAATAGTAACAGGCTGTTTGATAACAATGTTCCAATCCAGAATTAAGTATCCCCGTGAACCAATCGAGGAGTATAATATACAGGTTTCTATCGAGAAAATCTCTATTTGTTCCCAATAGTTAGACTAGAAAAAGGTCTAATTTGTTACAAGCAGTTAGACTACAAATTCAAGTCTAGTCACTTCTTTTTATACAGCAGTTACGATCAACAATTTGTAGCTTCATGCCACTAGATAGAGCTAAATTTTCTACTCTCTTACAAATTAGCTTTTAACCTCAATAAACAACAGAAGATATCTTCTCATATGTCCGAGCTCACACTACATCATGTAACTTAACAAATGCTCATCAATTGATTCCAGAAATCAAAGTGAACACAAATATCAGAAAATAGACTAATGAACACGGCAGATACTACTAGCATTCTATTGCTTCCGTGAATTCTAAATTGTAAATCGAGTAACATCAACCGCTAAGTTACATTATTCACCAGAAATTAGCTAGAACTGGAAACAAACCCGATACATACTTGAATCAATCAGAACAGATGAAAATAGTAAACAAAAGTGAAGCTGCGTTTACCTGTAAATCGGATCGGCATCGCCAGCACTGGCATGAAGGAGTCCAAAAATAGAGGAAAGCGCAGCAAGGAACAGAAGCAAACGACACCGTGCCATTGTAGAAAAGTCAAAATGGAGAAGAATTTGCTAGAGAAACAAGAGATGAAAGTGAAATTTTGCGTACTGAGTTGTCTGATTGATCACTTCCATCAATATCTTTGTGTATTAAACAGAGATTGATACAACAATGATGAAGGCATGAGTTAATTTGACTATAAGCATGTGAAATTGATGAGCGACGTGATAACAACCAAGAGAGAGAATTTAGTCGAGGGCTTTTGGGGGATGTGTTACGGAATCTCGTGAACAGAGCACTCCCAAATGACGTTTCACGATAAGACACGTGGAGTATCTTTGTCTTTTACGTATTTGCCCTCCATCTAATTCTACCGTCCTTTCTATTTTGTTTCTTAATTCCTATTCTGGATTTTTATTCTAAGCCTTAAAATCGCGCTTTTGATTAAAGAGAAATAGTCTTATTTAATACGCCTACCACATTTTTTGGTGATATTAATCCAATAGATTTGGGAAAAGTAATTAAGGATGATACTAATATTTAAGACAAAAAAAGGTAATACATGTTTTAATTATCGAATAGATGCGACAATTTAACAAGGGCTAATTAATCTTCGACCGTCGATCGACATTATTTTATTGAAAATTTTGAGTATTATATATATATATATAAAAAAAAATTGAAAAACATAATATAGGTAAAAACGATATTGTTAGTTTGCTGCGCAGATGAAGCATTCATACTCTCAAGTGTGACCTAATTCGATTATTTATACTCTCTAGGTGTGACCGAATTCGATCCTCAGCAAGCCCAAAATGTTATTGAGATTCCAACCTTTAATTCCTAGTCAATTATTTATTTGTTTATTTATTTTTAAATTTTGACACCTCTTATGAAAATAATTTGCCTACACTACTAACAATTAAAATCAATGTTTTGCAGCACCTGAGCGCATGATTCCTCCTCAGTCCTCTGTTCGTTTTAGCTCATTTTCTTCTTAATTCTAATTCTTTAAAAAAAATCCTTCTAAATCTCAAAATATCTAAAACAAACACAATTCAAGGAACTAATACTTAATTCATCAAAGAAAAAATTAAGTAAAAATAAGAGGTGGGTTAGTAAAAATATCAACTCATCACCTTGATAATAACGTTGATTTTATTATAAAGTAATGTGTAAATCCTCATTCTAATTCGTAGATTCTAGGAGTTTGATTTGAGATCGACATTGAAGAAGGATTTCTTGAGGATTCTTTGTGAGACTTATCGTTGAATGTTGTTAAGCACATTAAGGCAATTTTAGTGGGATTTGAGGTATGTTTCTTTTCAAACATACTTTTGACTAAGGAAGTTTTCAATACGGCTTTAAGCGTGTGTGAGACAAACTTGTTGAAAAAATGGTTTTAATATCTCAAAAAGAAGTGTTCATAATATTGTCTAGGTACGTTCTTTCATATCTTGTTTATGAGTATTAAATATATATTTATAGTGATTGAATGCCTAGACTTGGTTAGCCATAATTCCATTAGATTTTCCACTATTGAAAGCCATATTTTGGCAGTTGACTTTCAGGTTTAAACATTCCCATAATTATCCTTTATGACCCTTTAATCCTCTTATCATTGTCTTGAATTTCCTGCAAACATTTGGGAGAATGATCTTATCTCATTTTCTATAAATGATTTGCTTCTTGGTTCACGTAAAGGAAGAAGTTGAAGAGAGATTTTCCTTTCTCCTTTGTCCATGTTTCATGTGCTGGATTTTCTTTCTATTGTGTATCATTGTTAATTTATGGCTCCTAGTTTTGTACTAGAAGAGCTTGTTGAATTCTGGGGGATACACCTATATCAGGTGAAATATCCTTAAGGACAGTGTCTTTCGACACGCCTCAAGCTTGGAGAATTTCCTACCAAAGTTCGTGTGAAGTTTAAGCTTTGGTGAATTCAATACAAGTGTTCGTGGAGGAGGTATTTTCCGTAAGATGTTTAACACTCGCATCGAGTCTTCATATTTTGCTTATTTTATAATATATGTATGGAATGTGTTTTCTTCATTAATGAAGTTTGTTGTGATGAATTTAAAGCTAGGGACAATCTATTGATTTAAAACATGATTTAGAGGGTGTTTGAATTGACTTTTTCAAAATGACTTATAAGTTAAAAGTCATAAGTCATAAGTTGGGAACACTCAACTTTTGACTTTTGGCTTCTTCTTTTTTAATACTCTTTCATCCTTGAAAGAGTGTTTTAAACAGTTTTTGAGTTGCCCAAACACTTTCAAAACTAAAGAAGAACTTGAAAGTCAAAAGCCACAAAAAATAAGTTAATCCAAACATCCACTTAATGGCTTTAAACATGATTTCTAATATGAATAATAATTTGATGTACTTCTAAATAATGAGAAGATTGATTTTAAAATGTTTTGAATAATTATGCTAGTGTTGAGTAATGTCAACATCCTGCCTATGGCAAGGCCCACGAGGGGTTGGGTGGCCCGGGTCGGAGTCATGATCGAACATGGCGCTTGCTTGGTGGACTTAGTTAAGAAATAAAGTTGTGCCTTTGCTATCAGCTATAACTTTTGACATGATGGTAAGCGCTTGATCCTAACAAGTGGTATCAGAGCCAAGGTCGTGAGTTCGATTCCCAAGAGCAACACATTCTGCATGAGGCAGGTGTCGAGAGGGGGATTGTTGAGTAATGTCAACATCCTGCCTATGGCAAGGCCCACGAGGGGTTGGGTGGCCCGGGTCGGAATCATGATCGAACATGGCGCCTGCTTGGTGGACTTAGTTAAGAAATAAAGTTGCGCCTTTGCTATCAGCTTATAGCTTTTGTCATGATGGTAAGCACTTGATCCTAACAAGGGACTAATGATTTGGCTAAAGTGTCGTGATTGAAACTGTTTGTGTTTGGGTCTGTATGGACAATCTTGATATTCGAGGGGAAGAATAGTCTTCAGGGACTGAATTGATGAGCATGATGAATTGATCTTGGATCAGCCTTGCTATTTGGGAGGAAGAATATTTCGAGTGTTGGTAGCCTTAATAAATTGCTCTTAAATCCATTGATCTGTCTTAAAGTATAAAGCACTAAACTTAAATTTGTCCTTGAGTTGGCTTCATTATATTGGTTTGATTTGCTCATGAATTAAGTGTATTTGATTATTTGTTTTCATATTAGGCATGATAATGACATAATTGACTTGACTTGTAACTATTGATTGTCGTATATGATTATTAAGTATAAAGAACAATTTTTTATTATTTCTTCATTGATGGTTTTTCTAAGTTACGTGACTTTACTGAATTTGAATTGTTTTATCATAACTATTTTATATTAATTATTATTTTATTATTATATTAGCATTATTAGTGTGGCTATTTTGTTTATATGAATTTTTGTCCCAAGACATTTATTGAGTACCCAGTATTCAGGCATACCATCGTTGTTTTTGATGATGTGTTAAAGTAGAAAAGGTCATACAGTTTATGAGAGACTTGCTATTCAGAAAGACTATTGGTGAGCCTTTATTCTTATTTGTGAAACTTCATACCCTCTTTTTATATTATTAAATTTTTAAATTGCGTCTCAAGTTAGTTATTCTTTTCATAGAGACTCCATAGATAAATATTGTGTCATTAGTATTACTTGAGTCATTGTTTGCCTTATAGGCACATTGCGATGTTTAGCAGTTAGACAAATATTCACATTTTTTATTTAGAAAATACAAAAATAAATAGGCCATTACAAATAAGAGAAAAAAACATCACATAATATATAGAAACAAAAAACAATTGCAACAACGTAACCAAATAATGCAATAACTGATGGTAACAAAAATCGTAGGACAAAAACCTACAAAATACTACTACTAGATGCACCAAACAATCGTCAAGCATATCTTGCAAGAAAGTGAGAAAACACTCACTATCTAATAACTTTCTATCCGAATTCGCGATTTCCATATCCTCCTATCTAATGAGGTTATGTCCTAAATAAACTAAAGATGCATTATTTTCTGTCTAATTATCTATTCTCAATACTGATCCGCCCTACATCTACCTCTCCTTACTTATTATAGTCCGCCTATGACTTCTCCTCACCAAGACATCTACTTTTAAGGCGTTGTGCACCTTCTTATAATCTATTTGTATCTACTTCGACGTTTGTGTATATTCCTACTACATTATGAGAGTCACACACATGAAGAACTTATCAGACGATACACGATTGTGAAGCGTTCAAGTCCAAGTCAGGGTCTAATTACAATGACGAAATAAATCGCAATGACGGAATAAATTTAGTCACATCCCTTGTCCAGTTGTTCTTGAGTGCAAACTGAGTGCTTAATTTATGTCAATAATATGTCATCTACACAGAGGAGAAGTATGGGGACACCTTCATATGAGTGGAGCACAAACAGAAATGAATCAGATTTACTAAGAGAATGCTAAGTGAAGAATGTAAAAGCTGAATTTTTCAAACCATACTTTGGGAGCTTGTTTCAAGTCGTAGAGTGCTCTCTTAAGCAGACAAACGTGATTTGGATAGACATGATCGACAAAGCCCAGAGGTTGTACCATGTGCACCATCTCTTTGAGAAAAAGGATAAATATGCCTCATTTGTTAGATAACGAAAGTATGTACGCACCATTTGTTAAATGGTGAGGGTATATGTGTATAGCCTAACACCTTTTTAACGAAGGTATATCCACCATAATTACAAAGTCAAAGTGGTATATTTACCCCTTTTCCATTTTTAGTATATATTACTTTAGACCAATTCCCAATTCTCAAAACTTCGGGGTTGGTTTCTAATGTTATATAGTCAATCTTTAGATTAATCATCACTTAACGTAAAAAGGGTTTATATATCAAAGAAATAAAACTGGGATCATCCCCAACTGCCTCTTGTCAAAAGCCTTTTAATTAGAGGCCCAGCATAACTTACTTGCATGTATGACTTGCTGTTCCAAACTACCAACACAAATAGGTATAAGAACCCAGCTGCTTTTAGGAAGGTAGATAGTAAATATTACAGAATCTGCTTTAGGGATTTAAAATCTATGAATATCATCACTAAATCTAAATAGCATGGAACTGGAATATTGACACCTTACGGGGGACATGACCTGAAATCATTTGACAATATTGTACAGCAAAGAGTAGTACTGGCATTTCACAATAATGTACAACTACCAAAGGGTAGTATTTCACGAAAACAAAGTGACCTCAGCCTACAAATTACAATAATGTCCAGTGAGAATATTAAACTTGATTTACAAAACATGAAAATATGTTAAACACACCCTGTACGTAATTCAAATCAAGTAAAGTTCAAGCCACAGACAGAGAGTATCAAATGTTATTACAAAACTACAGGAGATGAGTGTGACCATCAAACGGCGAGTCCGACCTAGACCTATTGAAGCTGGAAATAGAGAAACTCGCATGACTAGACATCGACTAGAAATGCACATTGCGAGAAAAAAAGGACAGCCTAGTGACAACTAACAAAGACCTAAACATGCAATGATTTCATACACAAAATTAGAAATTAGAACAAGCACGTGATTCTTCAATCTACTTTGCTTTCTTGATGAGAGTTGTTGTCCTGAATTCACTATCATCCCGCACAAAGTTCCACCACAAGTAGGTCAGAGGAATGGTGGTGGCATGCCATAGAGCATGGGCATCCACAAATCCCCTATAGGGAGGAAAGTCATATATCTCAAGGAGTGCAGCAAGAGCTCCACCAATCTTCACCACCCATAATTTCCAGCGTGATGGATGGCGAGTAACCCCTGCCCAGACAGCCCATAAGATGAGCTGCAGAGTTCCCATACCCAAACAGACTTTCATGTTTAACCCTGCAATGTGATCGAGCAACATCAACTTTCCTACTCTACAACACTCAAGACACATTCATGAAATCCAAAGAGCCAAGACAATCATACATTATTGTTACTTCAAAAAAGTGACACAAGGCAAGTATCAACAATTAAAATTGGAAGTCAGAAGAAATTCAGCCGTCTGTAACATATTTTCTTTCTTCAGTTCATACACAAATTGCTCCAACAGTTTCAGCATTTTCTTATCATTATTTTATTTTTGACATACGAGTCAAAAAATAATTCACGAGCACCTACATTTTTTTTATTCTTAAGGTACAACACATAAACTCAAAACTAGACCACATAATGTTACAAATAGTGTTAACAGATTTAGGCCACAGAATGTAATAAGTTTATGGTAATTAGTTCAGTTAATAAGTCTATTGTTACGTATGGAGTAACTAATATTTTTGTTATTAGGATAATAATATTGCTTTGATCCCATAATTATATGAAAAGAAAATAGAACCAAAATCTTTCAAATATGTGATGCTACTGATCATTGAGAAATAAACAAAGTTAAAAAATCAAAATGAGAAGGATAAAGAAGGTAAAATAGAACATATTTGGGAAACTAATAGTGTTGATTGATGTTACAAACTAATTTTGTATATATTGCAAACTTATTTGCTGTATTTTTTTTTTAATTAGCAGGAGATTGTACAGGGCACACTTTATCATGAGCATGCAATATACTATATCAAGTAATTGTGAAGTGGTCATACCATAGTCAAACTGGTAACAGTTCAGATACAAGATGTGGGTTGTCACAAATGCAACAAGCGGAGCAGAAACCATGACTCTTGCTGCCTCATCAGTCACATTAAAGACTCGCAATACAGCCAGGATGAGAGAAAAACCCAACAATGCAACGGCAGACGAACAGTCTAGCTTCTCAGTCAAGTCTACGTATCTACAAAATTGCAAAGCATCAGAACATGGAAATTCACAAATAGAGAAACCGTAAGCTATTTGAGAATTAAGAGAACAGATGATGTGTTGATGACTTGATAATTTGATGAATACAAGGTGCAGCTATTTACAAGTGCCCCCAAGGCTTTGGTCTAGTGGTAAGAGGGCATAATTCACACATCACGGGTTCAAACACCGTGCAAGACAAAGCTGGTATTTAAGGGAAAAGGGAGAGGGTGGACCCATTATCTGCTGCGTGCGCCACTTCTCTGGCCCTCGGGAATTTTTCGGTTATCAAAAAAAAAGTACACCTATTTAGAAGTGCCAAATAACATATGGGCAGTATCGAACTTAGGAACTTAAAAGTTCTCATATCTCAACACAATCCTAAAATTTTATTGGAAAACCAATCTACTTAATTTGACAACACATAAGAGCAAACAACCTTTAGAATTGTAAGAAGTCACTTGAATAGAATCGGAATCATTGGGAAAAAAATCACTTTGATGGTGCCATGGAGAACCAGTGTGAAAATCATTGGAAAGCCTAGCCACTGGGATCTTATAGGAAAGTTCAGGTCGCCTAGATGTTGCTGGAAAGTGCCAAACAATGGTTGGAATCATCACTGGACGAGTTGCCAGAACAATAGCCAAAAAGAAGGGGTGCCATTAATATGCTCACTAGAAAGAGGTGTCATGCTGCCATGACAGTCACCAGACGATATTGTGTTAAACAATGAAACTAGTGCGGCTTCAATCAAAGCTCAAGCTATAGAGAAGCACTTCAGCAAGTAATATACATCCACTGCAAGTAACCAGCAATATAGGAGTGAAGTTGAAGTGAGATTAGATGGGATTGAGGTACCTAAATGTAGACAATCTAGAAACATAGACTTAATTGTAACACCCCAAAATATTTTAAGCTAAGACCCAAACTATTCTTCGTATGTGTATAGGCCCGAACTGGGTGATTCCTAATTGTGCAAGCTGTTAAGGTCAATTCTTTAGTGTGGGAAGAGATGAATTAAGGTCATAAGAATCCTCTAGCACAAAGTTGAGTTAAAAGTTTCTTTACCGATTGAGTTTCGCTTCGCTGTAAGCTTTTACTTAGGTCAACTTCATATAAGCATATCTCTTATAAGATAAATAGTTATGTGTCCCATCGCCGACCAAATTGAAGGTCTTCGAGCCTTTAGTGTTAGATAATCCCTCCTACGAAGTATTGAAATATTATGGACCCAAACAAAGCATTTATGATGATGAGGATTCATACAGCCGACCCCAATAGCTTGGAATTGAGGTGTAATTGTTGTTGTCGTAATTTAACAAGATAGAACATTATCACAACCAAACAAATATTTCCCCAGAAGAAATGGTGAGGCCATTATTTCTTTAGTAACTGTGCTGAAAAGGTAGACTAGCTTCTTATTACAGTACACCATGCATTGATTCGGGATTGTTTTACTGTGATTAAAAAAACCATACTAAATTTTCATCACAATTACTAAAAGAAGAAATGGGCTCAAACAACACCCAGAATTAAACAGTCAGAGAACTGAACAATTGCAAGCAACTACTTCTATGTACACCAAACAATCTGCCCACTGTGCCCCCTAACAGTTCCACTCATAATGAGAAGCTGGAGAACATAAATTGTTCTCACTTCTCAGACTGTCGTACATCAAAATAATAATTCGCATAAATGCTTTCACAACTATCCATGACCATGCCAGACAAAGCTTGTTATCAGTGAAAAAACCTCATACTTTAGCCAGTAATAATATATTGATGAGAAGCCAATTACCAAAAAGGAGAAACTATATATCTTCAGAAGACAGTTTCAAGCTACTTGATTTATGCATAAATGCTGTACACGAAATGCAGCAATTTTAATCGGAGATCTCTTGCAAAAGAAAGAGAGAGCTATAAGAAAATAGAAACAAACAATATCTCACCTACTGTGGAAAACAACACTCCAGAAGCAGGAGTTCATTGCAAAAATAGCGTAGATATGCCACAAGCCGGTGCATTCATAAAATGGCTTTTTGTTTGGCCTAAATGGCAGCTTGTAATTCACAAAAATGAAAAAAGATACCCATCCATGGAATTGCACGGCAAGGTTTAGAGCGGAAAGAGCTGCAGAAACAGGTTCCTGGACATGAAAGACTTAGTTTAGGATACTAACAACAATACAGCCTAGAAGTAGAGTGCTTAACAAGGAGAAAATGCCAACTTAATAGTGTGAAGAACCTGGATTCCATTGACACGCTGAAAAGGCCATTTTCCATGATATTTGACAGGCTTAAGACCAACTTTCTTCCGTTCGTCCTCTCTGGCAAGCATGCAGTGGTAACGACAATCACTAAGGCAGTCCCATTGTTTCCATCTCAGATAAAGTGGTTCCTGTAGATACCATGGACCATCAATGGGAATCCCCCCGGAAGTAAAATTACAATGTTGAGAACATTCGTCCCCCACGCATCCAGTCTTTTCACATTGATCAACACAAGCACTGTAAAACCAGCAATTTCAAAGTCGAAGGGCATGAAGTGAACGTAACATCAAAAGGAAGTGTTGTAGATTAACAACAGAAAATTGAATTTATCTTTGGATTCAGCCCATATAACATGCAAATTAGTAAAAGCCAGGTGCTGCCCAACTGCCCAAGACACCAGAAGGTAGACTAAGAAATAGATCAAACCAAGCTAGAGGGTTACACTAAAAGAGTATAGACATGCATTACTTTCATGTATTTCCTTTCTCCCATTAGAAAGAAAACTTACAGAACAATATGATTCAGAAATTAGAGAAAATATGGTTACACATATATATGGCTCGAGAGTATGCAGACCTTAATAGTTCTTTATTGTGTTCCACGTCCAATGAGAGCCTACCAGATCCAACCTCTTGTGTCTATCAAAGCAAATATGGAATTTCATTTCTTCACTAGATTTGGCACCACACATGAGCTTTGAGAATATGGGCATATGGGGCTTCCTTTACCTTAATTTGGCCCCACTTAACAGCATAACATACAGTAGCCTAGTTCGTTGGGATTTTGACAGCATGTCACAATTGGTAAACTTATGAACCAAGAAGAACTAGAAATACAGAGCAATGACCTGCATCAAGTTATGTCTCGACACAGAAGCAAGAAGCCGTAGTTAAGAGGATTATATAGGTCTTTGAAAGTTGAATGTTATAATTTTGTAGTTGTATTCAATCCAACAAAAAATAAAGGATTTGAGGAGTAATAATATCTACTTCGTTCACCCTAAACTTTTGGACCATTCCCGATGCCAAATAATACAGTTTTTTTTCATGTGGTAATGGAGGAGGGGAAGAGAGAAGGGGCATTCGACAGGTATCCTCAGTGGAACTGTCATTAGGAGTTAAGATCACCAACCATAGATCCTGAGGATGACTCTAATGATTAATAAATACGGACAGACAAAAGAAACTCATGGGCATCAATTCTCTCTATAGTTACTCTTCTTCTCTTTTTTGCAATTCCAATATTTAAATACATTATCCACCAAATTAGAACTTTGGTAAAACACAATTATAGGACTCTTAATTTATTAATCCAATTAAATAGTTGAGAAAAAAAATCCAGACCTCACAAAAGTTGAACTGATAACCAAAATGAGGTGAAACTATTGTGCAAGTTCTTAGCTGTTTCGCTATCTGATTTACTTCATAAAAAAATCAAGTTATCAAAGGTAAAGTGAACACTGAGAGTGAGCCTATATAAGTTCGATTATACCAAACTAGCTAGGTAACATACTACGAGAAAACTTAAAGGCCAAGATACATTAGTTTTTAATAAACTCATGCATCCATCTAAAGGGGAATATCATCTAGTGGCCCATCTACAGATAGTTCAGCATGGAAAGATACTTTATAAGCTAAGGAACGCAACAAACACTGGCAAGATACATCCAATAGTAAAAGTAGGATTCTAACACTTACTTGTATAGTGTTGACAGTTTTTGGATTTTGTTAGCTCTTTGATCCTAGCTTAGTACTCATGTAAGGGAACTAACTCTCTTTCTTTGTACACTTTTTCCTTTAGCGTCACCCTGATGCTCTTTAATGAAATCCTTTACATCATCAAAAAAAATATACTTGTATGATATAGCATTTAAGAGTTAAACCGAAAGGTCAAATATAGTAGATCTAACTTCTAAGGTTTTCAAAAAGTCCAATATGATTGAAAAGTTACCTCCAATTGTTGTTCATTAAAGATCAACACCTCTTTTTAATAGTAACAGGCTGTTTGATAACAATGTTTCAATCTAGAATTAAGTATCCCCATGAACCAATCGAGGAGTATAATATACAGGTTTCTATCAAGAAAATCTCTATTTGTTCCAAATAATTAGACTTAAAAAAAGATCTATTTGTTACAAGCAGTTGGACTATAAATCCAAGTCTATTCACTTCTTTTCACAGAGCAGTGGTATCTACACACAGCTCCACTATTTCACCGAGTATCCACGTCCTTCCAACACAAGTATAGATATTGAGTAACTCCATCCGTCACGCCTTACGCAGATAAAGAGAAACCTAAGTCCTTTCATTTAGAGGAGGAAGATAAAACTTGCACAGTGATAGAATTAGTTTAGAAGTTTAAGTTCAGAAAGTTAGTTAGAAGTTTAAGTTTGTTAAAAGTTTGTTAACACTGTTCAAGCAGTTGGTTATGTTCTCTTCTCTGTTTTCACGTGTGTATATATATACATTGCAAATGTAAAGGTTATTCATCTTTCTCAGTGAGAAATACAATCAATAATTTTCACATGATTCCTCCTTCTAGAAAGATCTATCTCGTCTAACATTCCTCTTTCTCTTCTCACTGATCTTAGCCTCCATCAATGGAGGAGCTTCACTCATCTCGACACTTCGATTTGCAGATTCAACACACAGTACGATCAACACCTGTAGTTTCATCCTACTAGATAGAGCTAAATTTTCTAATCTCTTACAAATTAGTTTTTAACCTCAATAGACAACAGAAGATGTGTTTTCATCTTGCATTTGTATGTCCGAGCTCACACTAAATCAAGTAACTTAGGTCCATCACCTCTACTTGACAAAGACCCATCAATTGATTCCAGAAATCAAAGTGAACAAAAATATCAGAAAATATACTAATGAACACGGAAAATACTAGCATTCGATTGCTTCCGTGAATTCGAAATTGTAAATCGAGCAACATCAACCGCTAAGCTACATTATTCACCAGTAATTAGCTAGAACTGAAAACAAACCCGATACATACTTGAATCAAACTGAACAGTTGAAAATAGTAAATAAGAGTGAAGCTGCGTTTACCTGTAAATTGGATCGGCATCGCCAGCACTGGCATGAAGGAGTCCAAAAATAGAAGAAAGTGCAGCAAGGAATAGAAGCAAACGACACCGCGCCATTGTAGAAAAGTCAAAATGGAATAGAATTTGCTACAGAAACAAGAGGTGAAAGTGAAATTTTGCGTACTGAGTTGACTGATTGATCACTTCCATCAATATCTTTGTGTATTAAACAGAGATTGATACAACAGTGATGAAGGAATGAGTTAATTTGACTATAAGCATGTGGAATAGATGAGCGACGTGGGATTTGGGGATGGGTTACGGAATCTCGTGAACAGAGCACTCCCAAATGACGTTTCACGATAAGACACGTCACACGTGGTGTATCTTTGTCTTTTTACGTATTTGCCCTCCATCTAATTCTACAGACCTTTTTATTTTGTTTCTTGATTCCTATTATGGTTTTCATACTCAGGCACTCAGCCTTAAAATCGACACTTTCGATTAAGGAGAAATACTCTCATTTCCCTTAATATAGGGAAAAAGGTCAAAAATGATCTTAAATTATGTAAAAGGAATAAAAATATCATTTGTTTATAGTTTGGCTCAAAAATGTCCCTATCGTCAATACTTTGGTTCAAAAATGCCCTTAAACTATGCAAAAAGAACAAAAATGTGCTCCGTTTGTAGTTTGGTTCAAAAATGCACTTGCCGTCAATACTTTGATCCAAAAATGCTCTGATTGTTATTTAATGGGTTAAAAATGCTCATATTCCAAATAAATATATTACGTATTATTTTCTCTTTAACATATTCTTTTTCTAATAATATTTTTTTAAAATTAGCAAATGTTTATCTTACTTCAATTCAGAAAAAAAATAAAAAATAAAAATATTTCTTATTTTATTATCATTATTTTTTATCGTTATATAAATATAAATTAATGATGGATATACTATGATCTTATATATATGATATATATTATCTGTCGAAAGGGTACATGAAGTTATTCTATTTTAATTGATAAAATGAGATTAAGAAGAAAAAAATATTTCCTACATTTTTATTTGTTAAAGTGACTTTAGAAGAAAGAAAACAAAAATAGTGTTCTTTAATACTATTTTAATTAGGAAGAAGATATGTTTAAAAAGAAAAAAAATATTTATTCGGAAAAGGTCATTTTTGAGCCAAAATATTGACGGTAAGGGCATTTTTTAGCCAAACTATAAACGGAGGGCATTTTTGACCCTTTTCCCTTTAATATATCATATTTTTTGTGGGGAAAAGGGACAATTATACCCCCAAACTATCGTAAATGGTATGTAGATACCATCCATCATAATTTTGGGACATTCGTGCCCCTGTCGTCCACAAACTAGAGCATATATACCCTTTATACTAACGGACATACACGTGTCATAATCTTATGCATTGACCGACAATTATTAAATATTGGATCGACGGATAAGATTGTGTCACGTGTCCCTATTTAGTCTTCTGTTAGAGTGAAGGGCATATATGCTATAGTTTTTGGATGGCAGGGGCACGAATGTCCTAAAAGTATGATGGAGGGTATATGCATACCATTTACGATAGTTCGGGGGTATATTTATCCTTTTTCCTTTTTTTGTGAGATAAATTTTATAAAGGAAAAAAGGACAGATATATCCCCAAACTATCGTAAATGGTATGCAGATACCCTCCGTCATACTTTTGGGACATTGGTTCCCCTGCCGTTCAAAAAGTAGAGCATATATACCCTTTACACTAACGGACATACACGTGTCATGATCTTATCCATTGACCCAACATTTATTAAATATCGGATCGACAGCTAAGATTGTGCCACGTGTCCTTATTTAGTCTTCCGTTAGAGTGAATGACATATATGCTCTAATTTTTGGATTGCAGGGGCACCAATGTCCCAAAAGTATGACGCAGGGTATCTACATACCATTTACGATAGTTTGAGGGTATATTTGTCCTTTTTCCCTTTTATAAATTTGGGAAAAGTAATTAAGAACGATAATAAAAATTTAAGACTAAAAAAAAGTAATACATTTCTTACTTATTGAATAGATCCAGCAATGTAACAAGGGCAGATCCACTCTATGTTAAAGGGTGTCGATCGACACAACTTCATTAAATTTTTTGAGTATTATATATATAAGAATCTGAAAAAAAATAAATCAGAATATAGATAAAAATGATATTAATGGCATTGTTTGAACAAGTGAGCTTCTTTGACTCGTTAGTATACTACTCAGATAGAGCATTCATACTCTCAAGTGTGGCCAAGTTCATAGTTCATCCTCTACGGGAAAAAAAATTGTGTACAGTGCTGACAATTAAAATCAATGTTGCAGCACCTGAGCGCATGAATCCTCATATGTTCGTTTTAGCTCATCTTCTTCTTAATTCTACTTCTTTTTTATAAAAATCCTTCTAAATCTCAAAATATCTAAAACAAACATAGTTCAAAAACCTAATACTTAATTCATAAAATAAAAAAAAAGACAACATAAATTATAAGTAAAAATAAGAGGTGAGTTGATAAAATATCAATAATCATCACCTTGATTATAATGTCGATTTTTTTATAAAGTAATGCATAAATCCTCATAGATTTCTAGGAGTTTGATTTGAGATCAATATTGAAGAATAATTTTTTAAGGGTTCTTTGTGAGAGTTATCGTTGAATGTCGTTAAGCACGTTAAGGCATTTTAGTGGGACTTGAGGTATGTTTTTATCAAACATACTTTTGACTATAAGAGAGTTTTCAATACGATTTTAAGTGTGTATGAGACAAACTCGCAATCGAGTCTTCATATTTTGCTCATTTTATAGTATGTGTATGAAATGTATTTTCTTCATTAATGAAATTTGTTGAGTTGAATTTAGAGTTACGAACAATCTATTGATTTAAAATGTGATTTAAAGGGTGTTTGGATTGACTTTTTTTTAAAGGGAAAAAGGACAAATATACCCCCGAACTATCGTAAATGGTATGCATATACCCTTTATTATACTTTTAGTACATCAGTGTCCTTACCGTTCAAATTTTAGAGCGTATATACCCTTTATACTAACGGTAGTACACGTGTCTTAATCCTATGGACCCGATATTTATTAATTTTTTTGTCAAAATTTAAAAGCCCCACCCAACTTAATTTTTAAAACCCATCCGAATACATAATACCCACCCCAAAAAAAGAACTCAAAATTCCCAAATCAATTCACTCCCCAAACCTAGTTTCTTATCCTTCTTCTCTAATGTTCGTCAGTCCAGCAAAAAATCAGATTAACTTGATGTATTTTGTATCTAGTATCTTATTTAAAACTCTTAAAAGTAAGTTCTATCTTGGATATGTTAAGTAGGAGTCTATTTGCATACAACCTATGTCTTTATGGAATTATAATCTCATATAGATGAAAAATCATGATAGCACCCCAAAATTAAAGCTCGTTTGCGCCTCAGTCGTGACTAGTAAGCTTGATTTAGAGTTTTGAGGAAAAGAGAAGCTCAATTGTCAAGTGAGAACCTGCTTTTTTTTTATTTCAAAACAATATACAGTTCTCATGGAGGAAATATGGATGAAGTAATTTACTTGTCTATGATATTTCTTCTTTCCAAGTAAAAGTATTTGTTACCAAGTATTGTTTTGCTATTTTCTACTGAAAGATTTCTATTTCAGATGAATTAATTCTCTGTTACGCTAAAGATTAGAGAAGATGGAGAAGAAACTAGGGTTTTGGGAGTGAATTGATTTGGGGTTTTGGGTTATGTTTTTGGGTGTGGGTATTATGTATTTGGGTGGGTTTTTTTTAATTAATTCGGGTGGGTTTTTTAATTCTTGGTAGAAATTTAATATATTTTGAATCAATGGATAGGATTAAGACACGTGTGCCACCGTTAGTATAAAGGGTATATTTGCTCTAAAATTTGGACGGTAAGGACATTAATGTACCAAAAGTATAACGAAGGGTATACGCATACCATTTCTGATAATTCTGGGTATATTTGTCCTTTTTCCCTTTCTTAAATGACTTATAAGTTTAAAGTCAAAAGTCATAAGTTGGGAACACTCAACTTTTGACTTTTGGCCTTTTTTGATACTTTTTTAGCCTTAAAATGTTTTAAGCAATTTTTGAGTCAGCCAAGCACTTTCATAACTAAAGAAGAACTTAAAAGTCAGAAGTCACTAAAAATATGTTAATCCAAACACCCACTTAATGAATTTAAACATGATTTCTAATATGAATTATAATTTGATATATTTTTAAGGAAAAATCTTTTTAGCCAGAAAATTTGGCCAGAATGATATTTTACCTATGTTATTTTACCTTTTTAAACATTTTTATCCTTTTAACTTTAATACCTTTTAACTAAAAAATGGAAAAAAAGATTAACTTATTTTAAAATAAAAAAGATATTATAAACTTTTTAATTTTCTTGCCAAATTTTCTAGCCATTTAGCATTACTCTATCTTTAAATAATGAGAAGATTGATTAAAAATGCTTTGAATAATTATGCTATGATTAATGATTTGGCTAAAGTGTCGTGATTGAAACTATTTGTATTTTAGGTCTGTATGGACAATCTTGATATTCGAGTGGAAGAATAGTCTTCAAGGATTAAATTGATGACCCTAATTAATTGCTCTTGGATTGGCATTGTTATTTGGGAGGAAGAATACTTCCGAGTATTGGTCGCCTCAATGAATTGCTCTTGAATCCATTGATATGTTTTAAAGTATGACACACTAAACTTTAACTTGCCCTTGAGTTGGCTTGATTGGTTTGATTTGCTCATGAATTTAGGTGTGTTTTGATTACTTACTTTCATATTAGGTATGTTTTTTACTTGACTTTTGACTACTAATTGTCATATACGATTATTAAGTATAATGAACAAAAATTAGTTATTTCATCATTGATGTTTTTTCTAAGTTACGTAATTTTACTATGTGACTGAATTTGAATTGTTTCATTATAACTATTTTATACTAAAAGATATTGTTTTGTTAGTATATTAGCATTATTAGTGTGACTATTTTGTAATTTTGTTTATATGAACTTTTGTCCCAAGACATTTTTTGAGTACTTAGTATTCAGGTATTGTTATGGAATGGAAGAAACTAGAAAGAGAAATTAAAGAGAGAATGAATGATAATTCTTTGTAAGTACATTCCTATTTATAAATAATTAAGGAGAATCCTTCCTAAAGAAGAATCTTTCTAGATACTAAACCAAAGGAGAATCCTTCTAGATACTAAACTAAAATAAAACTAAATATTTTGCAATTAATGTAAACCCTAGACTTGAAAGGAAATTAAATACTATAAAATATTTTTAGACTAAAAAGAAAAAAGTAAAAAGATTCTACCAAATTTCAACAGGTATATCATCATTTTTTATGGTATGTTAAGTAGAAAATGTCACATTGTTTATGAGAGACTTGCTATTCAAACACACTGTTGGTGAGCTACATTTTTGCTTGTGAAACTTCATACTCTTTTTTTGCTTTATTAGATTTTTGAGTTGCGCCTCAAGTTAATTATTATTTTTTACAGAGACTCCCTAGATAAATATTGTGTCTTTGGTATTACGTGAGTCATTGTTTGCCTTATAGGTAGATTGGTATGTTAAGCTGCTAGACAAATATTCAAATTATTTTTTTGAGAAAATACAAAATAAATAGGACATAACAAATAATTGAAAAATTGCACATAACATTTAGAAACAAAAAAACAATTGCAACAATGTAACCAAATAATGTGATAACTGATAGTGACAAAAATTGTATGACAAGAAACTACAAAAACACTACTATTGCTACTACTATTGATATGAATGGAGAAATATGTTAACTCCTGTATTCAGATTAGCAAACCAGAAATAATAAAAGATGAAAAGAAAAACACAAAGAACTATTCGAGTCCACAGAACTCACTGTGTGTCCTTAAGAAATTTAATCCCCTCAAGTACTCGAGGTTGCAGATTAATTCCTCCCAAGATAAAACGGATTAACCATTAAAGAAGTAGTGGTACCTCAAACTTCGATAATTTCAACGAATTCAAAATGACAGCAACGAATCATACACACAGATACGATCGATCGATTTTGTTTTGTAAGAAATGTATGCAAAAGAAGGGAAGAATTCGATGCAGAAAAATGAGAGAAATCCTCTCTATTTATAGTCAACAAAGGGTAAAGGTCACAACTCTTAGAAAAGAAGACAACATTTCATAAAGGTCACAACACTTTGGAAATGGCACAACCTTTCAAACGGTCACAACCCTTTAGAAAGGACACAACCTTTCATAATGGTCACAACCCATCGGCAAAGTCACAACCCTTCATTTCATGTTCACACCTTTAATACCCAACAATCCTCCACATGAATAGGGAATGACTATTGTTAAAACATATGCATGAAAAACTGTGTGATTCGTAAGTAAGGATTGGTTGCATCTGGATAAGTGGGTTTCCCTTTGAACTTTCCATACTTAACATATATCAGATATACTCGGTCAATCGGTAGATTTGATATCTTTGAACCGTCAAGCTTTGGTGTATACCTAGACAACATAAGTCACACAATCAACCCTTGAACTGTTTTTGGTTCTCATTGTTTTGTTCGTTTCAGCCATGAACACGTCTTGGTTTATAAGTGCGTAGAGAACTGGCCTTATCGGATTCTCCTTGAAGCAGCTTACACTTCACACTTACATAGGTGATTTCTAAATGTGTTATCTCGTAGATACACTATTTGATATACCCTGTATCAAACTTAGAAATCATTAAAAAGTCATAATGCCTTTATCCTTGTTACTGAACATTGTCTTATCATGAGAATGGACCAAAATTATTTTTTTTTGACAATGTTGAACTGTCATCAATGACTTTGTCTCCTTGAACCTAGATCTTGGGATCTCCAATCTTCTAGGTAGAGTTACCGCCACAATTACTTGTCCTCGGCCATAGTCTCATTCCCTTGGATAATCTATCAACTCCCTCTCTAATTAGGCCTTTTATAAGTGGATCCGACACATTATCCTTTGACTTTACATAGTCAATTATAATAGTTCCACTAGAGAGTAGTTCTCTAACGATATTATGTCTACGTTATATATGACGAGACTTTCCGTTATACATTATGCTTCATGCCCTACCTATTGCAAATTAACTCTCATAGTGTATGCATACTGGAGCTAAAAGGTTTGGGCCAAAAATCTTTCAAGAAATTTTGGAGTCATTCAAGTTCTTTACCGGCCTTATCTAGAGTGATAAACTCAGATTTCATAGTAAAGCGAGCGATACATCTCTATTTGGAAGATTTTCAAGAGACTGCTCCTCCACCAAGAGTAAATACATATCCACTCGTGAATTTTACTTCATTTGACTAGGTGATTCAATTTGCATCACTATATTCTTCCAATACTGTTGAATATTAGTTATAATGCAAAGCAATAGTTTTTTAAGTATGTTTTAAATACTCCAAAACTCTTTTCATTGTCATCCAATGAGTTTGATTGAGATTACTCGTGAACCGACTTAGTTTATTA
>JAJOOR010011803.1:0-23571 GCA_036250505.1 Solanum acaule | reverse complement strand
CTTCAACAACACAACTAACAACATTAACAACAACTAACAACTTCAACAACAATTCCAATCTTTTCTCAAATCATAAAATGAGCTTGGTGTGTGGGGGAAAGGATCAACCCACACAAAGAACTCACATACCTTGATAGGGATCACCCCCGACGATTTCCACGATGATCTTTGACGGAAACTCCTTGATCTCCTCTTCTTCTTCTCTTCTTTTTCTCTTCTTCTCTTCTTCACTCAAGAACCCTAACTCTTACTCTTTCAAAATGGAACAAAAATGATCCACAATCAGCCTAACACAACAATATAACCTCAAAAGAAATGATTTGTGAAAAGACCAAAATGCCCTTAAATTTCCGGACGGACTCCCTGCCAACTGCCCAACTTTCAAAGGGCATAACTCGCTCATACGAACTCGAAATCAAGCAAACTCGGTGGCGTTGGAAAGATCGTTCCAAGGGCTTTCCAAACATAACTGGAACTACTCCTGGATCATCCTGAGCTAGGAGTTATGACTACTCAAAGTTGGCCAAAAACTCACTGATTTCCACACTTAGCCAAATTTCCAGATTTTGAACTTAGCCAAATTTCCAGATTCTGAACTTAGCTAAATTTCCAAATTCTGAATTTTTCCAAAAATGACTACTTCTAATTTCAAGCTTCTTCATATTCATTTTAAATTGTCGGATGTTACAATCGTCTAAGTCTTGTAAAGTAACCAACACCCCCAAGGATCTAGTCTAAACAGGTACTAGAGCTACTAAGAGTACAACTGGACATACTAAATAAAGACAACTCCCACCATGCGGAAGGAAAGATAGAAGTTGTTGGAGAATTTCTTCGTCTTCACCTAACGGAACATCACCAATCCTGCATCCAAACTATGCCAAAAAGGCATAGCAAAAGTAGTATCAGTACAAACACACGTACTGGTAGGCATCATCGGTCAACCCGACGCCCACCACATAACATAAGAAATCAAGTAGTAATACATGCAATAAACCACTCGCTTCTCCACCTTTACCTTTTCTGGAATACCTCAGAATTATACTAGTACCTTTACTACTAACCATCTTCTCAGTCCACCTACTTACCAAGTTTTTGATCATTGACTAACCATTCTAACGCACAGAAAAGTCCACAATACAACTACAAGCATTTCGACTAAACACCCACGACATACCCTTACTTTCCCTTTTTCATTACACAGCCCTTGCCACATGGTACGTTATATCACGCTTCCTAACTACTAACCACAAATCCCTTCCTCCAAGGTGAAACCTACCTAGGTGTTTACATCACATACACTACCTCCACTTCTCTCTCTCGCAACACACGGATAGCCCTTTACTCGAACATTTGCAACTCTTGAACCCTTGACTTCCCACCTACCATATCACATCCCGATTTGGGCTTGCCCCTTCCGGTTCATTCAACAACGAGATACTTAATCAGTTTACTCAACATAATAGAACAATAAGATATAGGTCATCTTAATCACTTAACAATTTCGGGGAAACAACATCAAATATCACTTACGGATAACGTACAATTTCACAATTCTCCAATTACACAATTATGTCACGTTAGTGGTTCTCTCATGGAACCTAAACCCAAATAGTTAACATACCACAACGTGGTACCTGATCCAATGTTTATGCCGAAACGTGGCAACCTATCACATATTTGTGCCAGAACGTGGCAACCGATCCAAGTTAATGTGTCGGAACGCAACACCTGATCCATTCAACAAGCCATAATCACAATCACAGAGTCTTGTCGTCCTTTCACATACGCAGTCTTGCAGGGACCAGGTCCCTTGCAAACTTTTCTTAGTAAGTTCTTGAGAATACGTGTTGGCTCTCTCCTTTTGAATGAATGAATTAGTTTGTTGTTTGTCATGTTGCCTAAGTCAACCATAAAGAGTTATTGATCGTTGGACAAACAACTTCATCCATTCTGATTAGTGTAGTACGCTGACGCCTCACCAACCTCTGACATGACAGCTTTACAGTTGTACCCCATTATAGATCTGGTCGAGAGAACTCTGCCTGGGACCAGGTCCCTGCATTTGTGTGACACTGAAGCATACAATCTCGTCCGCTCTTCCTATTGGTGTAAGACACTACACTTTTCACCTACCACTTAACATGACAGCTTTACAATTGTACCCCATTTGTATCTGGACAAGAGCACTCTGTCAGGGACCAGGTCCCTGCATTTATGAGGATCATCAAAACACCTATAATATAACATTTTCCCCCTTTTTGATGATTACACACAAATATTCCTCACATTGAGTTTATTCATTCATTTCCCTGTCAGCAGTCCCAATAACAAGGATCTAGTTCCTTGTTAGATCCCTAAGTTTGTTAAATCATCAAAACTTAATATCACCTCCAAACTAACATTTTCCTCTTTTTTGATGATAACAGACTTATTCACCAGTTCCCCCTACCAACAAGAACTCTTCGGGTAACTGGAGTTTCATCATCCCCAAGTTTGTCAAATCATCAAAACATCAAAATAGTATTTTCCTCCTTTTTGATGACGACAAACAACTTATTCCCCCTATCGGCAGGACCAGGTCCTCTTCAAGTAGCTAGCATTGATTCCCACTATCAGCATGACCATGTCCTCTTCAAGCAGCTAGCATTGATTCCCCCTATTGGCATGACCCATGTCTTCTTCAAATAGCTAACATCATTTATCGGCATGACCCATGTCTTCTTCAAATAGCTAACATCATTGATCTCGTACCTGAACATCATTGATCTCGTACCTGAACATCATTGATCTCGTACCTGAACATCATTGATCTCATACCTTAACAATTTCCCCCCTTTTGACATCATAAAAAAGAGTTAAAGCAGTAAACCAAGTTGACAGAAATGCAGTTCAAGCAAATTCATGGCCACTTGGGCAATACTTAGCATGAGTAAAAAATGTAAAAAGTAATGAGACAAGCCATCGATGTGGGAAGTGGAGGTTCTGGAGACAGGCACAAGCAAGACATTTTTCATTCATAAATAAAAGATCAACCATCAAAGCATTGCAAATATGATTACGAATGAAAATCAGAACAATGCCCACTTAGGTTCGACAGAAAAAAAAAAGAATGAGGAATGACTTAGAAAGTTAGGAAGAGAAGGGATGACTTAGAGGCAAGGGATTGAAATAATAGAATTAGTAGAGCATATCCCTTAGCATGGTATTTTTCAGAAGCTTCTTTTAAAGTTCAGCATGTTTTGTTGCCCATGCTACATGTTAAACCATCAGGGTTGCCAGTTTTTTTTTTCAACCTGGTCCCCCGAATAGTTCTGTTTCAAAAGCTGAGCCTTTAAGCAAGCCATTTCAGTATCTCTGTTAGCTATAGCAGCTATCATAGCTTCCAAAGCAAGGCTGAGTTTCTCATGCTAGAAAGATTGATGAAATCAAACGCACTCAGGGCCTCTAAGATAAACAGATCAATAATTGAGGAACCATATCAAAAAAAAATTAAAATCAGACACCCTTCTATTCAGAATACTTTGAGTTCTCAGAATATCAACTTCCCCCTTTTGAACATCATCTTTTCCACATCTTCATTTTGCTTGGTGGACCTGGTCCCTCTTCATAGTTAAAACATCTTCATCATAAAAATCTCCAGTAGGAACAAAGAGTTGTACCATTTTAAGTGTTTTTTAGAGAGGAGAAAAGATGGCTTTAAAAGTTTCTGATCTTGGAGGGGGATTTAATAAGAAATATGGAGTATAAAGAAAGTGAAAGGGTGTTTTATGTGAAAGATGTCATTTAGGCATTCAAAAGATGGGACAATGATCAAATACCTGAATGACAGACATGTGGCAATTGTAATAGTTCACATGTATAATTCAATCTGCAATGTTAAGAGTACTAACCTTTGAGAACGGACCAGGTCCCTCTCTGAAGTTTGAATGTGATTTGCCTATATCTGTCATGACCTCTCCTTTCCTTCAGCCCTTTTGCCATGTGTGTATACCTACAAAAGGTATGAAACTAAATTTTCTAAAACATACATAACTAAAAAGCAATGATACATGCTCCCTTTGCATAGTCATGAGAGATTTGATTGCTTCAGGAAGGATCCATACAAGAAAGTTTTAGCGTTTCCATCATCAGTTTGATTGTTTCAGCCAGATTTTTAAGAGCTTCAAGCTGCTGCTTGATCCACAATAGTTGAGCACATCTCTACTTCTACCTCAGTTGTTGAAAGAGCAACTGAATCTTGCATTTTAGTTCCCCATGAGTGAGAGTTCAGCCTTTAACATAAGTCACTCCTAAGGTACTCTTTCTATAAACTCGATACCCATCATAATCAACATCACATGTTCCCCCAAATCAAAAAGTCTTCTGATGGACAAAATAGGACCAAGTCCCTGTTTTCTTCAAGTGTCTTCAGATTCTCTTAGCAGCCCTCAAATGTGATTTCCTTGTACAAGAATGGAGTTTCTAAACTAGGTTCTTCAGCATTCAGCTTCAAGTTAGTGCCCATGAGAGTATGAAATGTCTAGGCATCCATAACATGAAACTTTTTCAGCAGCTTCTCTGAACTGGTACCAGGTCCCTGTATTTGATCAGACATCAATTTCCTTGAACGTTGTGCTATCTTCTTCTTTGTAGCTAAGTTCCTATAAGAGTATACAACTGGTCCTTGCTTAGGCTTCAATGAAGATACCAGCCACTTGATCTTCCATTTTACACAACTTCATGATGACATTACCCATTTTTATCATTGTCTTGACTTCAAGTAAGTTAACCCATTTGAGCAGCTCATTGATGTAATTTTCTGGACAACCGAGGGTACCTTTAGAGATTTGCTGAATCAGTAGCTCTAAGAAGAAATCTCCCATCATGCATATTTAGAACTCACTACCCATGAATGCTGCAAACTCTTCATACAATAACTCAAAAGTTTGCCCCAAAAATGACATTATCGATATACACATGAATGATCAACAATTCATTTCCTTATGATTTCAAAAAGAGGGTTTTGTCAATTTTACCTCTTTTGAAGCCATTGTTGAAGAGTAACTTGGTCAACTTATCAGCTTGTTGGGGAAACAAGTGTCATACTTTGCCTTTTTCAAACTGAGCTTGATCAACTTCTTCAATCTCACCTTCAGAATTCACATTATCAGTTTGAACTGCATCATCTTTGTTCAGCACTGTCTAGAAGACCAGGTCCCTCATCAGGTTCATAATCTGCATCAACTTCCTTGATATTGTTGGATTCATAATGAGGATGTTTTTCAGCAAACTCACTATTTAGATCGTTTCTATGAATCTGAATCAACCCTTCTATCTCAGAATCATCTTTCTTTTACAACTTCTCAACTCTTCCACACTTATCAAAAATCACATGAGCACCTTTTTATACGATCAATAAGCCTTGCTGGAGGAAGAGTATACTGCAACTATTATGTCATCAATATTGAGATCAAACTTCTCAATATCATCTTTTTGGTCACACAACGTGTAGTATTCATCACTTCAGCTCGAAAGTTGTTTAAAAGATTAAAGGCTAGCTTATTCCACCTAAAGGATGATCTGATCTACTTCTCTTTAACACAAGCATCACACACTTTGTCATCTGGAAATTTTATTTTGAGCAGACCGAGGACCAGGTCCCTTGACACAAGTTTGTTTAGCAGAGGAGCCCTCACATAACCGAGTCTCCTGAGTCATTAATCAGTATTCTCACCTTGACGACTAAGGCAAGTGAGACTTATACTATGAGCAGTGTTTAGATCAGTAGCATACATGTTCTTGCATCTCTTTTCTGTCAAGATCATCATCCAAGAGAGCAAGTTTGTGACAACATATTTATGTGATAAGACCTTAGCTTCATTTCATTCATCAAAAATCTGTGGAACACTTGAAGGATTGTACTTCAACCATTGACATAGTACACATCCTTAATGGTGTGTTCTACAAACTTCTCAATCGCGCCTAGATCAAGAGTATAGCCCCTTTTTCTTTCAAATGTGACACATCTACCTTGAAGTGCCTTGAGAGAGAGGAAGTTTTCAGTTTTCCCAATCACGTGCTTTGAGCATCCGCTTTCATGAACCAACATTGACTGTTACTACTTCCTCTCACTTGCATACCATATCACTTGTTAGCCTTGGGAACCCACTTGAGATGGAGTTCCCAAAAACTATCAAGAGGCTTAATAAGAAACCTTCCAGTTCATGGGGGCAAGGTGTTTTTACTGAAATGATACCTGGGACCAGGTCCTTTATTCTTTTCAGATTCAAGAAACCTTGTTTGGTTTTCCTTGGTCTTTCTCATGGATTCACAATTTCTCTTCAGGTGACCATTTCTCCCACAATGAGTACATAACAGATTATCAGATACTGATACATACTTTCTATGAGGGTTGTAGGGAGGTTCTATCTTTCTACACCTTAAACCCATACCACTGTTGAATTTCTAATTTGCTAAGTTAGAAAGAATATTTGAAGAATCAATCCATTTCAAAGATTGATTTAGCTCTTCTTTAACTTGACTTAAGTCCCTTACTAGCTGTGAGTTTCTTTCAAGGATGGCAACTAGTTTGGACTCAGAAAATTTTAGGCTCTCCTCTATATCAAGCTCAAAGCTCCTGATTTTCCTTTTTCCATTCTCAGAGGTTTCTGGTTCTTCCTTATGTTGACAACCCTCAGTTTTCATAATACTCAATCTAATATTCATTTCTGACATCTGAGATATAATGGCTGATTTTTCATCTTGACAAAGATCCAAATTTTCACGTAAGACCATTTTTTCATTTGTTAATTAATCAATAGAGTCGATTAGCACAATGGCAAGTTTTCTCAAACTTTTAATGGACATGGTGTCTATGTCACCCTCTAAGGTCAAGAAGTGTTACCTCGTTCTTGTCGTCTTCATCGTCAGTCTTTGCCATCAATGAGAAGATGGAGTTGAATATGTCCCTATCATCCTTGACTACCAGCATAGAGACATTTTCATGGGGTTCTCCCTCTTCAGAATCACTAGAGGCGTTTCCCCATACTGCAAAGGCTTTCTTCACCACATGATCAACATTAGATTTTCTATTAACATGGTCAGGGACCTGGTCCCTTCGCCTTTCTTTGAAGTCTTGAAATTCATGCTTATGAATCTGACAGTCTCTCATAAAGTTGTCCGGCTTTCCACACTTATGACAGAGGTCATTTGCATTTTCTGTTATATTGGAGTTTCCTTCTTCTTGAAACCCTCCATGTTTTTTGACTATATTTTGAAACCTTTCAGTCAACTAACTTATCTCTTCTTCGTCTTCAGAAGAATTATTTTGAGATACCTTTAGTACTATTGACTTCGCCTTCTTTCTGTCTGTTTCATCATACTCTCTTCTACAATTGGGAACCTCCTAAGTTAGATCTTTTTCCTTCACATTCTTGGTAGGAATGTAAGGACCATCAATAACCAAGTCTCACAGCTCGCTATCTTTCTCCATGATATAATTATGCATTCTGGTCTTCCACCACCGGTAGCACTTATCGTTGAAACAAGGAAGACATGTGGTTGATTTGCCTTCTTCTAGACTTGGTGAGGCCGTCATTCCTTCATGATCTATTCTCTTGGTGTTAACCATATAGAGAATCCAACACTCTGATATCAATTGTTGGAATGTATGCGTCCACTGACAGCAGAATAATTGTGCAGAAAGTAAATATCACAATGTAAAACATGCACACAATTTTTACGTGGAAACCTCCTTACTCAAGGGAGTAAAACCACGACCTGTCTCACAGGACTTTTCAAACTGCTTCCACTAATCTTCTCAAAGCAAAAGTAAAAGCAAGTTTACAAAATGAGATTAACATACTAATCTTCACACTAAGCAATACCTCATATTACTTAGACGAGCCAAAGCAGACACAACACTGCCCATTATACTAACCCTCACTGATTAATATAGACTTTTCTAAGCGGATACCACACCGCCCACTAAACCACCTAACTCTAGATGATTTAGATTTTGACTAAGCAACAAAACAATGCTGCCCACTAAACTAGTTAAACTCAACTGATTTAGGCTTTTAGAAACAGAACAAAAATCTAATTCCTTTATAGATTAGGAATAGATTTATAATGTAAGCATATGAGATACACAACTCTAAATACAACAAGACGCTTCAGCACTCCATCTGGTCCCTTTTTTATATGAGCAGTGTTCTTCCTTGAAGATGGCCTTCTCTTTTCAAGCTTATGAATTTTCAGAGAAAATCCAAGTTTAGTTTGCCAAATCTTAAGTTTGTGTTTTGTGTTGAGAGATTATATTAAAATGAACACAAACTCATTGGGACCGCTCATTGGCTGAGAGTCTGCCTCTCTGGAAGGATGTGCACCTACCACATCAAAAGTGGCAATTTTTCTGACAGCTATCTTGTCGTCCTTTCACATACGCAGTCTTGCAGGGACCAGGTCCCTTACAAACTTTTCGTAGTAAGTTCCTGAGAATACATGTTGGCTCTCTTCTTTTGAATGAATGAATTAGTTTGTTGTTTGTCATGTTGCCTAAGTCAACCATACAGAGTTATTGACCGCTGGACAAACAACTTCATCCATTTTGATTAGTGTAGTACGCTGACGCCTCACCAACCTCTGACACGACAGCTTTACAGTTGTACCCCATTATAGATCTGGTCGAGAGAACTCTGCCTGGGACCAGGTCCCTACATTTGTGAGACACTGAAGCATACAATCTCGTCCGTTCTTCCTATTGGTGTAGGACATTGCACTTTTCACCTACCACGTGACATGACAGCTTTACAGTTGTACCCCATTTGTATATGGACAAGAGCACTCTGTCAGGGACCAGGTCCTTGCATTTGTGAGGATCATCAAAACACCTATAATATAACAGTACGTGATGATCAAGACCGTTCAATTGCAACATCAAATTATAAGAAAGTTCCAGTAATTGATATGCAACGATTGATCAACTATAATGATCATGACTCCATGAATTTTGAGCTTAACAAGTTACACTTTGCAGCTAAAGATTGGGGTTTCTTTCAGGTACGTACATATTTTATTATTAACAAGTTTATTGCTTAAAAGTCCGTCAACTAAATAGATCAATAATATAATAGAAAAGTGTGAAAAATTAAAGTTGATTTTTTGGAGGTACAAAAAATATCTTAGATATTTAGTAGAACTTTCTAGAATTTGGTAGAGTAAATATCTTTGATATTTATACTTAAGAATAATCTAGATGTTCTAGATAATTAGATACTTAGAGTAAAGTATAGAATAATCTAGATTCTTGTTAAATATTTAAAAGATAGGGTCTTCTAGATTTTTCTTGTAGATATATCTAGAATAATTTCTAGAAGCATCACCACACTAGTATAAATAGGATGGCCTTGTACATTTGTATTTAAGGGAAAAATCAAAGCACTTAAAGAGTCTTCTTCCATTACAAAGTTCTTCTTTCCAAATTCTCTTTTTAACTCTCTAGCTTCCTCTTCTTTTTTAGTTGAATCTTCCGATCTTAGTTAACGATCTTGGGCTAGAAGGTTTCCCGAGTATACTTTTCTTCTGCTATTCTCTACATGGTATCAGAGCCATAACCATATATTGGTTTCTGGGTGTTATTTCAAGATCGGGTTGGTGGTAGATTCAACTAGTTTGTGTACATGGATTTTAGCGGCCGTGTTAATGGACTGGGGATGGAGTTATTGAATCAGTCCAATTACAAGGTATGGAAGACATGTATGGAATCATACCTTGTGGGTGATGATTTGTGGGATGTTGTTAATGGGAATGACACAAGTCCTCCTGTTGACGGACCGAAAAATAGCAGTGCGTACAAGAAGTGGAAGCAGATTAATGCGAAGGCAGAATTCATTTTGAAGAGGACAATATCCTCCAATTTATTTGATCACATTATAAGGTGCAAATCAGCTCATGAAATATGGAGGACCCTCGATCAACTGTTCAACAAGAAGAATGAAGCTCAGCTGCAGATATTGGAGAATGAATTGGCTAACACCACTCAAGGTAACCTTTCTATTGCCGAGTATTTTTTGAAGATTAAGAACTTATGTTCTGAGATATCTTTATTAAATTCGGAAGAAGCTATTTCTGAAGCACGAATGAGAAGAATTGTCATTCGTGGTTTGAAACCTGAATATACTCCATTTGTGACGACAATTCAAGGATGGGCTCAACAGCCATCCTTGGAGGAGTTTGAAAATTTGTTGTCGTCACAGGAACTACTAGCCAAGCAGTTGGCTAGTGTATTTGTCAAAGAAGGAGAAGAAAATGCTCTTGTAGCCAACAAGAGGAACTTTAAAGGAAAAATAAAAGATGTGCCACACTCTCGATCCTCAGGTGGTTCACGCTCACCTAGAGAGAAGGAAGAGTCTTCTAACTACTATGGTAAGAAGCCTCTCAGATGCTATCGTTGTGGTGAAGTAGGGCACATAAAAAGATATTGCCGAGCCAAGGAGAGCAATATGGCTCAAAAAGTTGTTGAAGAAGAAAAAGAAGAAGAGTGGGGAAATTGTTTTGTAGTTGAGGCTCGAGCAATAGATGCTATGGTTTCTATCAACCTTGAAAGAGATTGGATCGAGGATTCAGAATATAATGCAGTCGACCATGTGGAGAAGCAAGACACTGATGTCATCGATATAAAGCAACAAACTCTTGAGGATGTTCATACTAGTGATATGGTAGCTTCTATCAAAGAAATCAAGGAATTAGATTCTGAACAAGCAGTGCCTATATATGCCGATGGTGACCTTTATGGAGGAAGTATTGAGGAAGATGTATGGGAAGTTGAAGTCTCTGATCAATCGTCAGTCATATTTTGGCCAGTCATTGGCTTAGATCAAATATTGGAAGCAAATAAAGAAAATGTTGATCAAATAGATTAAGAGGCTAATACTAATGAAATCTCTCAATATTATGGAGTTGCATCGGAAGAAACGTATTCTAAAATTTTGAGCATCAGAGTTCCAAACTTGTCCATCATAGATGTATCTCCAGATAGTACAATTGCAGGGAAGTTAAGAGAAAGGGGGAGTCTAGGAACTCAGCGACGAGATAATTCTCATGGCTCATTCGATAACGAAAAATCTTTATCATTTGATGAAGCAAGAGGAGTTCGGAAGAAATTGCTGAGATCTTCACCAAGACGTGGCTCAAAGCTTCGTTTGAGTTCTTCCACAACAAGTGTGGGGTAGTTTCCAAAAAATCACTTTAAGGGGGAGTGTGAAAAATTAAAGTTGATAATTTGGAGGTACAAAAAATATCTTAGATATTTAGTAGAACTTTCTAGAATTTGGTAGAGTAAATATCTTTGATATTTATACTTAAGAATAATCTAGATGTTCTAGATAATTAGATACTTAGAGTAAAGTATAGAATAATCTAGATTCTTGTTAGATATTTAAAAGATAGGGTCATCTAGATTTTTCTTGTAGATATATCTAGAATAATTTCTAGAAGCATCACCACACTAGAATAATTTCTAGAAGCATCACCCCACCTAACCGTACGCTTTCAATTTTATCCTCATTTTGTGTTATATATAATATTTTCCTAAAAATATATTTACATATCCAACACAAAATGAGAAAAATGTAAAAAAAAATAGGAAGAGAGACTTAGATGGTGTGTGGTGGAATTTATTTTTAAAAAAAATTATAAAAATAATATCAATTTTTTTTGGAAGGAGTTGGGAAGGGGGTGAAGTCTGAATTTTAAAAAAAATATTTTTATAAAAGAAATTTAAATAATAAAAGGATGGGGAATTGTTGTGGTTGGGGTGGGGGTGGGGGTGAGAAAAATATTTTAAATTTTATCTCTTAAAAAAAAAATTTAAATTTTTTTTTGGATAATAATACTTTAATCTTTAACTTTTAATTAATATTAATGACTTATTTTATTTTTGTCGAGATGAAATAATTTATTCATGTGGCAAAATTTTACCAATAAAACAGAGAGTGTATTACACTTCCAATAGTTTAGCTGTTTAGGTATGAAGCTCAAAAAATGTGATAGTTTAGATGTATTGTCGACACTTATCTCTTTTTAAAAAAAATAGAATGACAATTTTTTTTTTATATTTAGTAACAATATAAATTCAAAATATTAATTTCACCCTAGATAATAATTTTAAGTACTTAAATATATATGACTTATTTCAGAGTACAAACTTAAAAAATCTTTTCATATTTTTGTAAACATCATGCCCAATAGAGGGAGTAATAACAAGTTCAACTACATTTGCAGTTGAATAATCATGGAGTTAGTTGTTCAGTAGTGGAAAAGATGAAACATGAAACTCAAAAATTATTTGATCTGCCATTGGAAGAGAAGAAGAAGTTTGAACAATCGTCAAGAGATACAGATGGATTTGGACAGCTGTTTGTTGTCTCTGATGAACAAAAGCTTGACTGGGCTGGTCTCTTTTACTTGAAGACATCACCGACATATTTGCGGAAGACTATATTTTCCAAGCTTTACCTTTCACTTAGGTATGTAATTGTTAACATTGTTCGCGCTCTTTTGTACTAAACACTAGAAAATAAGAGAATCACTTATTAATGTGTATGTAGAGAGACGATTGAAGAGTATACAGAAGAAATAAAGGAGCTAAGCATGAAAGTTTTGAAAATGTTGGGTAAAGCTTTGGGGATTGATGAATAAGAAGTGAAAAGTGTTTCTGAAGAAGGAATGCAATCAATGAGGATGAATTACTATCCACCATGTCTACAATCAGACAAAGTGATGGGACTTACTCCTCATTCAGATGCAACAGGCCTTACAATACTTCTTCAAGTCAATGAAACTCAAGGTCTTCAAATTAGAAAAGATTGGAATTTGGATTCCCATTGAACCACTCCATAATGCCTTCATAGTCAATGTTGGAGATGCTTTTGAGGTACTTCCTTCATCTCATTCTCTAAATATTTATTAAGTAGTAAAGTATTATTTCTGCAGCCGTTTTAATTTATGGAGTGATATTTGACAAGCTAATTTTCCAATATATTCACAAGGAATATTAATTCCAAATCCCTTGTGACCCTGCCCCTCCCTACCATCCATCAAGAATCGATTCTTAGGGTCCGAATCACAACCCCAACCTGAGATCCAAGACCTAACTATTAGAGCATCACAAGTCAGTTCAAACATTAGTTAGTAGTTTAGTCGGTATTAGTGTTTTAGTAGTCCATACTTATTTAGGAGTCTGCATTAGCTACATCAGCCATTCAGTTTGTTTAGGAGTCTTATTCTTTGCTATGTAATTCTATTTAATATCTTTTTGCCTTCATTAATTAAGTATTGTTTTCCAACACATATTCAGTCTTTATGTGGTATCAAAGCTTTATTATACTAACCTCTACCCAACATTGACTAGAAACCTAGGGTGTGAGCCTTATAATCCTCAACCTCGATCTGAGACTCAAGACACTAAACCTGAGACTCCACCCTAACTCGAGACCTGAGATTCGACCATAACCTGAGACTTGTATTTGACCTCGACTCGAGATTTGACCCCGACTCAATATTCGAGCCCTAGCTACCAAGGACGTGGGACCTGACCCGAATTGACCTCGAACCATGAATCCTATCTTGACTCGGGTTACGTTCTGAGATCCTACTTTGACCCAAAACCTGAAACTCAATCTGACTTTGGCATAGAACCTGAGACTTGGGTTTCAACCCTAACCTAGGACCGAACCTTGACTTGGGACTAGAGTTGTAAGACTCAAATCCTGGCCTATAGAAAAAAAATCAAAGTAAATCTTAAACAGTAATTAAATTAAAATTAAAGTAAATCTTAGAAATAAGCTATAACTAGGCTAATATTGAGCTAAATTGAAGATCACTTTCAAAATGAGTTATACTGAAGTGGTCTAAAATTAGCCCAATATGAAACTATTTTGTGCCCAATTCTTAAAATTCTTGGTGAGCCATCACGCTTTTGTAGGCCATATTTGACCCTTACTTGTAGCCCTGCTCTTATCTTCTTCTTTATAATATAATAACTTTATTTCTGGAGTAGATTTTCTCAAATGGAATTTACAGAAGCATAGAGCATAGATCAGTGGTGAGCTCAGAAAAGGAAAGGATTTCAATTGCAACATTTCAGAGTCCAAGATTGGATGGTATATTAGGTCCATCAAGTAGCCTTGTTACAGTTGATAATCCACCAAAATTCAAAAATATCGGAGTTGCTGAATATTATAAAGGATATTTCACCCGTGAACTTGTCGGGAAATCATATGTGGACATCATGAGAATCACCAATGAAGATGATCTAAAGAATTAATTAGTAGTATTTGTATTATGGTAAGTAAATCCTTTGATTATGAAAGGATTAATATTTACATATGTATAAGGATTTAGATATCTCAATTTGAATTCTTAAGACGTTGTATTAATATTTCAATACTAAAAATTAAGATTCTTAGTATTAATATTTCAATACTAAAAATTAAGATTCTGATTTCATGCTTTCTAAAATTTATTATTACGCAATCAAATACATAAGGAAATAAGATAATATAGTATTCATGTTGTTTTCTCCAGCACTAATCTACAAATTATCTGTCATCATTATAATTTCTAAAACTAGCAAACAAAAGAAAGTTGCACGTCATTTAAGTTCATGAATGAGATTTTTGTTCATTGTAGTCATTTTTTAAGTTTTTCACATCAAGATATATAGTATCAAGACCTTTATGTCCAGACTCTTCATCACGGGGGTGGACCCACTTAGAGTCCTCTCGGTGATTGAGCACCCATTAACCTCGTCTTATATATATGTAGAAATTAAGAGGTATTTATATAAAATTAATATAGAGCACTCAATTAACAAATCATCCTAGTTTGAGAAATACGTCATTAACGGCCCTCGAATATGCATAAATCTTAGGAGAGTAGAATCAAGGGATCAACAGAATTCTACCTGCAATCTTGATGAATAAAATTATGTTTCTTCATTATTTTTATTGCAATTTATTTTTTGTCACTTTAAAATTTGTTGCAAACACTTAGATCCAACTTTGACCCAGAATCCAAAACTCAATCTGTCTTTGACACGAAACCCAAAACCTAGATTTTGACCCTAACTTAGGACCGGACCTTGACTTGGGACTAGACTTCTAAAACTCAAACCCTGACTTATATATAGAAAAAGAAAATAGAATAAATCAAAGCTATAACCGGCCACTAATGTAAAGCTAAATTGAAGATCATTTTCAAAATGGATTATACTGAATTGGTCTAAAATTAATCCAATATGAAATTATCTTGTGCTCAATCCTTAAAAATTTTGGCGAGTCATCGCTTTTGTAGGCCATATTTGACACCCTTACTTGTAGCCCTGGTCTTATATATATTCTTCTTTGTAATAAAATTTATTTATTTATTGGAGCAGATTTTGTCAAATGAAATATACAAAAGCATAGTGCATAGATCAGTGGTGAACTCTGACAAAGAAAGGATTCCGGTAGCAACATTTCAGAGTCCAAGATTGGATGGTATATTAGGTCCATCAAGTAGCCTTGTTATCAGGGGCGGAGTAAGGATTTTCAATAAAGGGGTTCAAAATTTGAAAAAATAGACACATAAAGTAGCCGAAGGAGGTTCGACATCTACTATATATATCTAAGAAATTATTTTAATCATGTATAAATAATATAATTTTCTATCAAAAAGAGTTTAGATGTACCCCTGAGTGTAAGGTGGCTCCGCCACAACTTGTTACAGCTCAAAATCCACCAAGATTCGAAAAAATGGGAGTCACTGAATATTATAAAGGATTTTTTAACCATGAACTTGTAGGAAAATCATATATGGACACCATGAGAATCACCAGAGAAGATGATTCAAAATATTAATTAGTACTTGTATTAATGGTACCTATGTAAGTAAATCCTTTGATATGATCAAATGATTGATATTAACATATGTATAAAGATTTAGGTATCTGAATTTGAATTTTATAATGGTGGTCCTTATAAGTTACTAGTACTATACTCTCTTCCTTTTAATCTATTTGTATGATTTTGACTCGTCACATAGTTTAAGAAAATAAAAAAAGACTTTCGAATTTTATAGTTTTAAACATGTCATATGAAAAATTGATATTATAAAATTGTACATTCTTTTTTAAATAGACTAAATTAAAAAAAAAAAAAAAAAAACTAATAAGACAAACAAATTGAAACTGTGTCCCACGTTATTGATGATATAACAAGGATATAACCATATATAGTATGCTTCTTGTGGTATCTAGATCTGCTTTATGGTCTTTGTTTGTCCTATTTTGCCCACCAATTATTATACTGACAGTTCACACACAATAATTTTAATGAAATTGAGATACCATCGTAAAATAGTTGTGGACACAAGTGAAAGGAAAGGGATGGTAGAGTTAATATAATATCAAATTATTCAATATTGGAACGCCATAGAATTAAGCAGTTAAACAAATATGGGAGAAATAGAAGTTAAGTATATGGAAGTTCCTTCTGTCCAGGAACTGGCCAAGAAGAAACTCGTGACAATTCCATCGCGATACGTACGTGATGATCAAGACCGTTCAATTGCAACATCAAATTATAAGCAAGCTCCAGTAATTGATATGCAACGATTGATCAACTCTAATGATCATCACTCCATGAATCTTGAACTTAATAAGTTGCACTTTGCAGCTAAAGATTGGGGTTTCTTTCAGGTACATATTTTATTATTAACAAGTTTATTGCTTAAAGGTACGTCAACTAAATAGATCAATAATAGAATAGCAAAGATTAAGTGACTTTTCTGATACAAAACAAAAAATAATGTCTTTTTTCAATTAGAAGTGCTTGTGTATGCTTTAGTTTAATAAACTTTTTAAATAAAATTATCATATACTTTAATATAATATCAGTTTTCAAGATTGTTTGGTTCAGAAACGATAAAGCCCTTTGGCCTTGAAGTAGTCCGGGATCGGGCCAAAACGGACCATATATAGGTAGCATGCATATATTTACTTCACCCCAATTTTTATGATACAATTTTTTTCAGTCAGTTTAAAAAGAAATAAGTGTCAAAAATAGTTAAACTAATCTATTTTTACTTCTATACCTAAATTATTAAGAATGTGAATTTCATACGTAAGTTATGACTTAGTAGTTTGAGAAATACATCTCTCTCTTTTATTACACTCTTATATATCATGGTGTGTGTACTACACCTTCACTTTTATTTAAAAAAATCATGGACAAAACATTCTATCTTGACAAAAATTAAAGAATTATTAGTATTAGTTAAAATAATGGACAAAATTACATTTCACCTTAACAAAAAATTAAATAAATTATTAGTATTAGCTAAGTTAAAAATAAAGGTATTACTATCCAAAAAATTATAATAAAAGACTCCACCACTTCCTCTCACCCCAACCCCCACTTTTTAGTTTTTTCTTTTTTTAAAAAAAAAAAATCCTTTTATAAAAGTTTTTCGAAGAAATCTTACTCATCTCCCCCTAATCCTTCAAATAATAATTTAGATATAATTTTATTTTTTTAAAAGAACAAATAAATCTACCTCTCCCCACCTAACCCTACGCTTCCAAAAATTTTTCTTGTTTTATGTTATCCTCTCCCCACCTAACCCTACGCTTCCAATTTTTTTTTCTTGTTTTATGTTATATATAATATTTTTCTAAAAATATATGTACATATCCAACACAAAACAAGAAAAACATAAAAAAAAAAAAAAAAGAAGAAGAAGAGAGAGCTAGATGGTGTGTGGTAGAATTTTATTTTATTTTAAAATAAAAATAATATCAATTTTTTTAGGAAGGAGTGGGGGAGGGGGTGAAGTCTGAATTTTAAAAAAATATTTTATAAAAAAAATTAAAAGAATAAAAGGATGGGGAGGGGGGATGGAGGTGAGAAAAATATTCTAAATTTTATCTTTTAAAAAATAATTATTTTTTAAAAAAAAAAAGGGTTTTTGGATAGTAATACTTTAATCTTTAACTTTTAATTAATATTAATGACCTATTTAATTTTTGTCAAGATGAAATATTTTATTCACGTGACAAAGTTTTGCAAATGAAAGAGAGTATATTACACTCCCAATAGTTTTGCTATTTAGGCATGAAACTCAAAAAAATGTGATAGTTTAAGATGTATTTTTGACACTTATCTCGTTTAAAAAAGAATGACAATTCTTTTTTATATTTAGTAACAATTCAAATTCAAAATATTAATTTTACCGTAGATAATTTTAACTACTTAAACATATTATGACTTATTTCAAACTACAAACATAAAAAGACTTTTCATATGTTATTAAACTCCATGCGCAACCGAGGTAGTAATAACAAGCTCAACTACATTTGCAGTTAATTAATCATGGAGTTAGTTGTTCAGTGGTGGAGAAGATGAAACATGAAACTCAAAAGTTCTTCGATCTGCCATTAGAAGAGAAGAAGAAGTTTGAACAATCGTCAGGAGATACAGATGGATTTGGACAGTTATTCGTTGTCTCTGATGAACAAAAGCGTGACTGGGCTGATCTCTTTACTTGAAGACCGCACCGACATATTTGCGGAAGCCTATATTTTCCAAGCTTTATCTTTCACTTAGGTACGTTATTAATATTGTTCGCGCTTTTTCGTATGAAACACTAGAAAATAAGTAAGAAAATCACTTATTAATGTGTATGTAGAGAGACGATTGAAGAGTACGCGGATGAAATAAAAAAGCTAAGCATGAAAGTATTGGAAATGTTGGGTAAAGCTTTGGGGATTGATGAAAAAGAAGTGAAGAGTCTTTTTTAAGAAGGAATGCAATCAATGAGGATGAATTACTATCCACCATGTCCACAACCTGACAAAGTGATGGGAATTACTCCTCATTCAGATGCAACAGGCCTTACAATACTTCTTCAAGTCAATGAAACTCAAGGTCTTCAAATTAGAAAAGATGGAATTTGGACTCCCATTGAACCACTCCCTAATGCCTTCATAGTCAATGTTGGAGATGCTTTTGAGGTACTTCCTTCATCATCTTCTCTTAATATTTATTAAGTAGTATAATATTATTTTGCAATCATTTTAATTTATGTGGTGATATTTGACTACGACCTTTCGTCATTGGGAGATATCACACAGTACCATCCATCAAGAATCGAGTCTTAGGGTCCGACTCACAACCCCAACCTAAGATCTAAGACCTGACTATTAGAGCATCACAAGTCAGTTCAGACACTAGTTAGTAGTTTAGTGGTATTAGTGTTTTAGTAGTCCATACTTATTTAGGAGTCTACATTAGCTATACATCAGTCGTTCAGTTTGTTTAGGAGTCTTATTATTTGCTTTGTAACTTTATTTAATATCTTTTTTCCATCATTGATTAAGTATCGTTTTTCAACACATATTCAGTCTTTATATGGTATCAGAGCTTTATACTGACCTCTACCCAACCTTGACTAGAAACCCAAGACGTGAGCCTCATAATCCTCAACCTCGATCTGAGACTCAGGACACTGAACCTGAGACTCCACCCTAACTCGAGACCTGAGATCCGACCATGACCTGAGACCTGTATTTGACCATGACTCGAGATCTGACCCCGACTCAATATTCGAGCCCTAGCTACCAAGGACGTGGGACCTGACCCGCGACTTGACCTCGAACCATAAATCCGATCTTGACTCGGGTTTCGAGATCCTACTTTGACCCAAAACCCGAAACTCAATCCAACTTTGACATAGAACCTGAGACCGGGTTTTGACCCTGACCTTGACTTGGGACTAGAGTTGTGAGACTCGAATCCTTGCTTGTATTTATCTAAATCTTAAACCGTAAATTCAAATTATAGTAAATCATAGAAATAAGCTATAAGTAAGCTAATATTGAGCTAAATTGAAGATCACTTTCAAAATGAGTTATGCTGAATTGGTCTAAAATTAGCCCAATATGAAACTATCTTGTGCCCAATCCTTAAATATTTTGTAGGCCATATTTCATATTTGACACCCCTACTTGTAGCCCCGCTCTTATCTTCTTCTTTATAATATACTTCTATTTATTTATCTTCTTCTTTATAATATACTCTCTTTTTTTAATATTTTTTTGAGCAGATTTTCTCAAATGGAATATACAAAAGCATAGAGCATAGATCAGTGGTGAGCTCAGAAAAAGAAAGGATTTCAGTAGCAACATTTCAGAGTCCAAGATTGGATGGTATATTAGGTCCATCAAGTAGTCTTGCTACTGTTCATAATCCACCAAAATTCAAAAAAATCGGAGTCACTGAATATTATAAAGGATTTTTCACCCGTGAACTTGTTGGGAAATCATATGTGGACGCCATGAGAATCACCAATGAAGATGATCTAAAGAATTAATTAGTATTTGTATGAATGGTAAGTAAATCCTTTGATTATGAAAGGATTAATATTAACATATGTATAAAGATTTAGATATCTCAATTTGAATATATATCTGAATTCTTACTAAGATATTGTATTAAGATTTTAATACTAAAAATTATGACTATTTGTATTTTTAAACATTTGAATATGTAAAAAATTATATGATGATTGCGGATGTCGATTGAGGATGATGCATCTTATTTAATAATTACAGGGTAAATTATTTTCCAAATTTTCTATAAATATATGATGATTTTTGTCCAAAATAGTTTTAAGTGAGAATTTCCAAAGCTTTTTGTTGAAGAAAAAAGAATAATAACTAAAGCTAAGCTGAATAGAGGTAGCTGATTTTATGCTTTCTAAAATTTATTACTACGCAATCAAATACATAAGGAGATAAGATAATATAGTATTCATGTTGTTTTCTCCAGCATTAATCTACAAATTATCTGTTGCACGTCATTTAAGTTCAAGAATGAGATTTTTGTTCATTGTAGTCATTTTTTGAGTTTTTCACATCAAGATAGTATCAAGACCTTTGTGTCCAGACTCTTGATCACAGGGGCGGACCCACATAGAGTCCTCCGGGTGCTCAAGCAACCACTAACCTTGTCTCGAAATATATGTTGGTGTGACATTTTGATATTAATAAAAGTATATTATATGTCACATTATGTGTCATGTTATGTCTATTGGTGGACATTACATTTGTGCAAGTCTCTCATCAATTGTGGAAGACAGTGGTCATTAGTTGTTACTTGTTAGTAACTTATGTAACCACCAACCCTTCACCCATTATTTTATATTTATGTCTTGTAACTTATGTAACATTTGGGCCATTCATTTTTTCAAATTTACTACACACTATCTTCCTATTGATTGCAAGTAAGAATTCATTACCTATAAATAGTGTGGTCTTCCTTGTGTTGGGAAAAAAAAGAGACAACAAGAGATGTACAAGAAAATATAGAGTGAAAAAGATGAGTAGTATAATATTGAGTTTATATTGAGATTAGTGTAGTGAAAGAGAGAGTTGAGACATAAAAAAATATTCTAAGTCTTCAACTATATTCACTATACAAATGAGGGTAATTATATGTTGAAGAAGGTGTTCTTTTGTGGAGCTTTGGACTCTTCAACTAACCCCGAGTTGTTTGAGTTGTACGATGTTGTTGGCTGTTGTATCCTGGAGGGAACAAGTCAAGAGATATATTGTCGGATCGGTGTAGATTACCGCAGTAGACTTGAATCTCCTTAAAGAAAGCGAGATATTCACGCCTCAGCCTAAATAATTATTTATTCATTTTGTTAATTTTATTTTCAACTGTAATTTATTGTATTTGTGGTATATTACACCAACAATATAGATCTGTGTAGAAATTAAGAGGTATTTATATGAAATTAACATAGAGCACTTAATTAACAAATGATCTAATTGGTCCATTGGCTCCTAGTTGGGTACTTAAGGCTCTTGTAGTGTCGCTGATCCTGAGTTTGAATCTCACCTTTAACATGTTTTTTTTATATATATATTTTTTACTCCACCACCTTCAGAGCTCACTTTTAATGTATCTTTTTTTTTTTTTTTTGACACTGCCACTTTCAGAGCACCCATAACCATAAAATCTTAAATTCGCCACTGCTCGATCAAATAAAGTTGTCCATCCATTCACAACCAAAAAATGTAGTCACATATAGATGACATGTGTTTTCAGTAGCAACATACAAGCTTATCGGTATAACATTATTTGATTGTGGTGGAAAATTAGGACTTGTACTATACATAACATGGTCCCCTGTGGCAAATGAATTTCCAAAAATACTTCGTCCAATGTGTCATAATCCTTAAGCACATGATATTCAAAATTATTAAGTCAATATCTAATTTTATGTTTAATTAAAAAAATAAGACAACTCCGCTGTCCCACATATATCTCATGTAACAAGGATATAAATAAATATATTTTTCTGGTGGTACATCTCTATATATATTCTGCTTTTGGTCTTTGTTTGTCCTATTTTTGCCAACCAATTGTGACAGTTTTATTGAGACCTCACATGCAATAATTTTAATGAAATTGAGATACCATCATAAAATAGTTGTGGACACAAGTGCAAGGAAAGGGATGGTAGAGTTAATATAATATCAAATTATTCAATATTGGAACGCCATAGAATTAAGCAGTTAAACAAATATGGGAGAAATAGAAGTTAAGTACATGGAAGTTCCTTCTGTCCAGGAACTGGCCAAGAAGAAACTCGTGACGATTCCATGTACGTGATGATCAAGACCGTTCAATTGCAACATCAAATTATAAACAAGTTCCAGTAATTGATATGCAACGATTGATCAACTCTAATGATCATCACTTCATGAATCTTGAGCTTAACAAGTTGCACTTTGCAGCTATAGATTGGGGTTTCTTTCAGTACGTACATATTTTATTATTAACGAATTTATTGCCTAAAAGTCCGTCAACTAAATAGATCAATAATATAATAGCAAAGGTCAAGTGACTTTTCTAATACAAAACAAAAAATAATGTCTTTTATCAATTAAAAGTGCATGTATATGCTTTAGTTTAAGCTTTTTAAATAAAATTATCACATACTTTAATATGATATTAGTTTTCAAGATTGTTTGGTTACAAACGGTAAAGCCCATTGGCCTTGAAGTAGTCCAAATAGGGGTCGGGCCAAAACGGACCATATATAGGTTGTATATGCATATTATTTATTTTGTCCTAATTTGTATGATACAATTTTTTTTCAGTTAATTTTAAAAAAAAATTAAATGTCAAAAACACATCTAAACTATTATTATTTTTTTAGTTTCTTACCTAAATTATTGAGAATGTGAGTTTCATACGTAAGTTATCACTTATTAGTTTAAGAAACGCATCTCTCTCTCTCTCTTTTATTACACTCTTAACATGGTGTGTACTATATCCTCTCTTTTATTTTTAAAAATCATGGATAAAACATTCTTTCTTTACAAAAATTAAATAAATTATTCGTATTAGTTAAAATTATGGACAAAATTACATTCCACCTTAAAAATAATAAATTATTAATTTTAGTTAAAGTTAAAAATAAAAGTATTACTATCCAAAAAAAATTATAAAATAAAATGTAAAAATTCTTACCCCACGC
>JAJOOR010011802.1:0-19111 GCA_036250505.1 Solanum acaule | reverse complement strand
GCAAGCTATCCTGGAGAACCTAAAATGAACAAAAACAACCACATGAAAAATTAGAAAATCATCGAAATTTACTCATCTGACTAATTTATAATATTTATTCAAGGTAAGATGAACAAGAGAAAGCCGCAATACATCTCCATCATCATTCTCTTTTGGCTGTGCTTAATTAGGTTAAAGAAAAATACAAGAAAAGATTATTGGTCCGATACATTTAGTGAAATTAATTCTCAGAGTGACGAATTAAAAGAATAAAGCGATCTTTGTCATGATGTTTAGAGATCAAACGCGAAAATATGGGGTTGAGGGTAGCTCATTTGGTGAGTTTTCGATTTTCTACTGTTGAGGTGAAAAGTTCAAACTCCATCAATAGCGTAATGTCTCTGTCTCCTTTCGTAACTTAAGTTGTACACCACGTGCAAACTAGGCGATATAATTAAATGAAGAAGGATAAATAAATGTGCACATTATTCCGAGTTTCAATAGTTATTGTTAGTTTCATTGATTGACTCTACACGAATTTCTCGATCATAACTTTTTCTATTGCAACATTCATATTTATCAAATGCCTTCTATTTTGTATAAAATAATTTCAATCAACTTCCTCTATACCTGGATTTATGATTACGATGATGAGGGAGTTGATTGACAGGCCTCGAAGCATCTACCGCGGCCTTCTTCTTCAAATTCCTGCCGGAATTAGCTGCCACCATTCTCGGCGGTAGAACATGATCTGCATCTTCCGATATGGAGTAAAGAGATGGTTTCCATTCAGGGAATGAACCAGCTGATCTCGCCGATCCTCTTCTCCTCCGTCGCCTCCTTTTATACATAATAATGGTGTTAATATCGGACGATGCTACAGAAGCTGTAGGTACAAGGATCTCCTCTTCCTCTTCAGTTCGATGTGCACGTTTTGATGAACAGCCACAACACGATACCAGTTCAACGAAAAACTTCATAATTACCAGGTATGTATGTGTATATAAACTTAGAAATAATGATTGCACGTAAGGTGTTTGATAAAATGTCGAAGATAAATTGTGCTAAAGTTGTTTGATAAAATGTTTGTGACGGATTGCACAGAAGATGTTTGATAAAATGTGCATGATAGAATGCCCCAAAGGTGTTTGATAAAATGCGTCTGAGATTGCCAAAGAAAATGCCTATGATAGATTGAATGATAGGTGTTTGATAAAATGCCTATGATAGATTGCCCGGGAAAGTGTTTGATAAAATGCGTATAATAGATTACCCCGGAAAGGTGTTTGATACAATGTCTTATGATAAAATGTGTATGATAGATTGCCGGAGAAGTGTTTGATAAAAAGCATATAATAGATTACCCCAGAAAGGTGTTTGATAAAATGTCTTATGATAGATTGCCGGAAAGATATATATACTTGATAAAATGTGGGAGAAGTGTTTGATAAAACACGTATAATAGATTACCTCGGAAAGGTGTTTGATAAAATGTCTTATGATAGATTGCGGGGAAGATATATATACTTGATAAAATGTGTATGATAGATTGTTGGAGAAGTGTTTGATAAAACGCGTATAATAGATTACCTCGGAAAGGTGTTTGATAAAATGCCTTATGATAGATTGCCGGAAAGATATATATACTTGATAAAATTGTGTATGATAGATTGGTGGAAAAGTGTTTTGATAAAATGTGTAAGATAGAAGTAAATGTGTGTATGTTTCTTTCTTACTTTCTATAGATCTCTCTGTTTACGTCTCTTTTCCCCCCTCCGACTCTCTTTGTACAACGCGTTCTCTTCTCTTTCTCTCTATGTTTGGATTTGGGAAATGTTTATGTTAGTTTGGCTCAAATGGTTTTGCGAGAAGTGTGGAGACATTATAAACAAAGATGGTTGATGAGTTTCCTACTATTAGAGCCAAATATTATTAATTGTGGTGTAAAATTATTGGTTTAATACATAGTTTACCATGTTGCTTGGACTCGTCAGAAATGTCATGTGTGTTGGATCCTTGATGAGCAATGCATTTTGGAGGATCCAACATGGGTGTGGGGCAAACATTTTTTTTAAGAGTTTGGACAACATTACCCTTGATACACGTCACTTAAATATGCACTCCTGTCTCTTTTGTGTGTCACCCAATAGTAAAAATGGAGTGTTTTATACATAGTTTTGACACACGTTAACGTCTATTGCGAATATTTTTAGTCGTATGATTATATCATTCTTTTTGTTAGAGGTACATAAATAAAATATATGATATGTTTAACCGATTAAATAGGAAAACATGGCAATTTCTGGTGCTTGTTCTAATGAGAGATAACACAAACATCCGATGAAATAGCTGAGATGTGCCCAAGCTGACTTGAATACCGCTGTTTGAACAAAGGAAAAGAAAAACTAAATGTAATTATAACATTTATTTAATTATGTACAAACTTTGCCGGCCAACACAAAGACAAGAAAGCTAATTAATTAAATTAATAAAAGTGCAAGATAATAATTTATATTGAGTAAGTGGGTATCCATTATTATCACCAATAAATCCGAAAGAAACATGGTTAATTATTTTCATCTACAAAATATAGATGGAAGAGTCTATTTAAGGAGATTTGATTGATTCTGAATAAAAGAAATCATAATACGAGGCAACCCATTCCCTATCTCAGGTCTGAGATAATCTTTTGTTCAAAAACTATACGAAAAGGGTTAAACGAAACCCTCCACCCCCCTCCCCGGTCCGATACCTAGTTATGTCCATATTCCTTGGATTACAACATACCCAATTTAATTCCACAAGTGGGGTCTAAAAAGATTGGAGTGTACGCAAACCATATCCCTACCTATGAAAGGTAGAGAAGTTGTTTCCGAAAAACCAGAGTAAAGTCACAGTCCAAGAATGCACGAGGTGAATAGGTAATAAAATGCACCAAACAAGGATCATGAAAACAAAACTTACTAAACATCCCAACAAAATTTAGCATGTTATAACTTCACTACAAAATGGTTTTTTTAACTGAATACTCAAAAATTGATCAGGATAAAATAACAAGATAGAAAAGTAAGAAGTGAATGGCTTAAGCCTTGTCAGCCTTGGCAGCAGTAGCAGCGGCTTGACCACGAAGACGACCAGTCCTCCTTGCAGCAATAAGACCAACCTTTTGTCCAGGAGGGGCATCACGACGGACTGTACTGGCATGACCAATGTGTTGATGGTTACCACCACCATGAGGATGCTCCACAGGATTCATAGCAACACCACGAACCTTAGGCCAGCAGTTCCTCTTCACGCGGTACTTATGGTAAGCATTACCAGCTTTAAGCATTGGTTTCTCAGTTCGTCCTCCACCAGCAACCTGACCAATCATAGCACGGCATCCACTGGGCACAATCTTTTTGGCTCCTGATGGGAGCTTAACCCTGACGAGAGTTCAAATTTGATTAATCACAATCCATAACATCTGAAATACTTCTAACAGACAGTATGGCCGTAGTATAACCACATTCCGTAAAACTAACATCTGTTAGAAATAATAGATAAAGACATTGGATGTAGCAGGACAACAAAAACTGTCATTGCAGCAATCACAATAATCTAACTAAGCTAAGTGTTTACGAACTAACTAGTCACAGAACACAACTATAAGGTAAGTTTATCACCATTGAACATAGTACAAAGTTCATTCTTTTTCCAGATAAAGCATCATACACATACAATATCAGTTTTCACAATACACTTCCGGTCTTTCTTCACACTCACTACAATGCACCTCAATGACAAACTTACAAATTAGTTCAACACAATGGATATTATTTGGAAAAAATAAAAAGAAGACCCTTCTCGCATAACCAAGCTTCATTTATAGGACAAGATAATCTGATACAGTTAACCTCCTTCCCCAACTCCAACAGCACAAACTTCACATTACACTAGTCTATCCACATATTGAATAATAACACAACATTGGATCAGATAACTTGGGATAGCAACCCGACTTCAACGAACCATATCTTTGTCAAATTACTCTAGCAAAGTACTCTTAAGCAGATACATATTTCAAAGGCGATATTATTACCCAAAAATACTGGTCAAAACTGAACCATTTCTCCCCACAAGTTTAACTTAACCATCATCTTGACTCAGCTACTTTATCCAGCAATCAAACCATCAATTAATCATATAAATAGAAGCATTTTTCAAGTCACTTAATCAACCAACTACACCATATCAATTGAGTGGCGTAGCCACATATAGTGAAGGGTATGTACAGATTAAATATTCAACACCCGCAACAAAATTTCTAGCTCCGCCACTGCATCAATCCTAAACTAGTCAGGTTAGGTAAAAGAATCATTTTTTTTTCAATCATACTAACAAAAAGCATGTAAAAGGGGTTCAAAAATATACAATTGAAACAAAACGAGTAATAATATTTACCTACTGGTACCATTATCAGGATTGTGACTGATAACAATGGCGTAATCACCAGAACACCTAGCAAAAACACCACGGTCACCAACTTTATGCTCAACGTTACAAACAACAGCTCCTTCGGGAATAGATCTAAGCGGCAACACATTACCAACCATAAGAGTAGCTTTTTTCCCACAATACACAAACTGTCCAGTGTACATCCCTTCAGCGGCAACGAACAGCTCCTTCTGATGCTTGTACCTGAAAGGATGACGGAATGTCACGCGTGCAAGTGGTGCACCTCTCCCTGGATCGTGAATCACCTCTGTGATTACTCCTTTCAGGTACCCATTTCTCTCGCCGAAATCGAGAGTACGGAATCTGGCCGGACCTTTCCTGTGGTGGGTATGGGATTTGAAAACCGACCCAGCTCCCTTACGTTGCGCTCTGATCACACGACCCATTTCGCCGGTTTCTCTCTCTCTTCTCTCTCTCTCCCTACACTATCTTGCCTGAGGGGTTTTGAGGAGAGTGATAGGAAGAAGATGATATACTAGGGTTTTTAGAGGGTAATGTGTTGCCCTAGTTATGATTTGGGCTTAAGAAATTTGGTCCAAGAATGATTTTGAGCCCATATAGGGATATCATCGCCCAATATTAGTTTCCACTTTGATAAGGAGCAAGTGGACCGATAGTCGATTTGAGGATCGTTATTTAAGTCATAGCCAAAGTATATAACTCTTTGTAAGTTTAATCATTTTAGAATCAAGTTCAAGACTCACGGGGAATATTTAATCGTTATTTAAGTCATAGCTAAAGTATATAACTTTTTGTAAGTTTAGCCCTTTAAGAATCACGTTCAAGACTCACGGGAATATTTAATCGTTATTTAAGTCATAGCTGAAGTATATAACTTTTTTTTTTGTAAGTTTAGCCGTTTTGAATCAAGTTCAAAACTCACGGGAATATTTTATCGTTATTTAATTTCATAGCTGAAGTATATAACTTTTTGTAAGTTTAGCTGTTTTAGAATCAAGTTCAAGACTCAAGGGAATATTTTATCGTTATTTAAGTCATAGCTGAAGTATATAACTTTTTGTAAGTTTAACCGTTTTAGAATCAAGTTCAAGAGTCACGAGAATATTTAATCGTTATTTAAGTCATAGCTAAAGTATATAACTTTTTGTAAGTTTAGCCGTTTTAGAATCAAGTTCAAGACTTACGGGATTGAAGTTAAAATTTATTCATGTCTGAAGTTGTATATGAGTCTGAAGTTTGACAACTTAATTGTGTAAGCAATTTTTCAACATTTTTGTTTGTAGTTTTGTTGGCTTGACAGGTTAAAACTTTTGATTCAAACTTGTATATTGGTAAGTTTTATAGAGTGCTTATTTAGACCAATTATGTTTTAAGGAGTAGAGTGTTGGTTAATCAAGAATTCATACGTTCAAAAGATGAGAGTAGCGAAAATAAAAATGCTTAGATGGATGTGTGGACATACTAGAAGAGATATGAGGATACATGACAATGTGGGAATGACCTTTGTGGTGGACTAGATGTAAAAATGAGACTGAGATGGTTCGAATATGTAAAAAGGAGAAGTACAAATGTTCTAACGAGGAGGTACTAGAGATTGATATGTTTAAGGAGAGGTAATGGACATACTAGAAGAGATACAAGGATACATTACAATATGGGAATGACTTGTGGTGGATAAGAGATAGAAAATGAGACTGAGATGGTTCAAACACGTGAAAAGGAAAAATACAAATGTCCTAGTGAGGAGGTACAAGAGATTGATAGTGATATGTTTAAGAAGAGGTAGACCGAAGAAATAATACTGAGAGGTGAATAGACATGATATGACACGTTTTTTCAACTTACTGAGGACATTACACTTGATAAGAGAGCGTAAAGGTCAAAGATTATGATAGAAAATTAGTAGGCAGTTGTACGTTATATCTATGTTATGTGGGAGAGCTTCACGTTGGTTTAGAACACTCTACTTCGTTCCCCTTCCCCTTATTAGTCTCATTATATATGTAAGTGTTATCGTATTCCTTAATTATACAACTGTTGTTCCTTTTACTCGGTTATTCCTACTATTTTGATGTCATTACTTTTCTCTTCTCTTAATTATAGATTTTTACTCTTGTATTTTTAAATCTATAAACGTATTTCTTAAATTGAAGATCTTATAAAAAACAACCTCTCTATTTTACTCCAGATAGAAATAAACTTTACGTATACTCCACTTTTTAAAATCTCAATTATAAAATTAGACTAGTAGTTATTGAAGTACCTTAGTTCAAAGATAAGACTAAAAACAATACAATGTGAGAGGGTCCAACCACATAATAAGTTGGTCCAATAAAAATTGAATGTAATCATCAACTACTTCCATAAAAGGCAGTCATATATGTGAATGTGTAGGTCCTTATGGTCCCATGTACCCATTGTTTGTAGTGCCTTACGTTTTAATAATCCATTGGTACCAATCTAGTGGTTTTGCAATTTACGGTGTATGGTAAAATTGTTGAAATCTTTAATTAAATATCTGAAGTTTGAACCTGAAAAACAAAAAACCTTATTATTGGTGAGTATATTACCCCTTAAGTTAATTTATTTATTCAATGTAAATTTAAATTAATTAGATCGATAAATTTCAAATTGACTATAGATAGGAAAGATTGTTAAGAGAGTTAAGATCTTAAGAGATCCTTTGCTTTGGAGTAATCTAATCAATCTATAAAAGCTCCTAACAACCAAATAAACAAATGATATACAAAGATAATACTTAGACGATTAGCATATATCTCCATCTAATCAACAATAGATCTTATAATCTCAAATTCTCTACAACCCCCATCTACATAGAGACTCTTATCCTACAATTTCAAGAAACTAATACGTAACTAATACACTTCCAAAAAGTTAAGATAGCGTGTTAAGTATTCCGCCGTTCTTAACCAGAAGGTTTGAGCACCTGTCATGGCATGAAGTTTGTCTTTGGAAGGAAACATTTTACCCTCGTAATGAAATTTTCTTCAAAACAGATTCCAAACATCAGATGAGAAACACAACTACTATTATTATAAGTAAATATCTAAGTCACAAGACAACATTTTCTATCTTTGTGCTTCAAATCTCTGTCCTGTTTTCAGTTTTCTTTTTCAGAATTCCTGTAAATTCAACAAAATGCAGTGTAATGTTCAATCTGTAGCATAAAAAAGACACAAAATGTACAACACAAAATTGACTAGCCAATTGGACTTTAAAAAAAACTCGAAATAAGTGACATAGTATTATTTCACGTGAATAAACAATAGTTCACGTGAGATGAAATCAGTTTGTACTTGTATAAGAAAAATTTTCACTATAGAGGATCGGAATTTAAACTTGATGCGTTTAACATTATCATTGTACAGTACAATGATAATAGTAGAAATAGTGCCCACCGACTATTTTTTGGACATGTAAGTGAAAGATAAATATTGTTACGAAGTTTCAAATTCTACAGTGAAATTCCTCGACAACGTGTTGGAGTTTCACATATGAAATTCGATACTTCATAATAGTGATTATTTTTCAATTACAGAAGTGGTAATAATTTTTGTGAATTTACCATATAAATTTGAGTTCAAATTAAAATTCTAGACAAACCACGATCGAAATTACTTAAAAAATCCAGACTCATAAAGGAGAAAATAAGTTGAGGGCATTTGAAGCATTGTCCAATATAAAAAAAAAAAACTAGGTTCAATCAAACTCATAGAACATAAGATCACATCGGTTTTTAACTATCATCATAACTTGACAGTTAACTCATTATAGCAAGTTACATGTCAGACTCAACTATTTTCAATAACAACTACATCTCATTCCCAAATAGGTCGGATTCGACTATAACCACAAGAAAAGAGTAAAGGGAGGAAGAATTTTTACCATATCGATTACAATGTGGTGGATCTTCAAAAAGTGAAAGTGAAAGTTGTTTATGAGCTAATCCAATATCAAAAAGTATAATCCCAGAATTAAGATCATCAACAATAATTCCTTTAACAGGTAGCCACACAAATAATTCTTCTTGTAAAAATCCTTGAACACCATTAAGGCTACCATAAGTAAGATTAGCTTTTAAATAACTCTCATAATAGGCTATTGTATCAAACTTAGTCAAACAAGGCCCATCTAAATAAACTTCAAGAAGCCCACTAGTTGATGAGTAATTATAAGATTTTACTTCTTTTGGAAGAAGACCATACGGTAAGCCTTTGGATTTTAGAAGATCATGAATGGACATAGTTGAAGAATGTGATAAAGAGATCAACAACAAGAAGAAAATGAGTAAAATAAGTTGAAATTGATGATAATATTGAAGAAAAGCCATGAATGATGGAAATGATGAGTGAGAAAGAAGAGAGAGAGAGAGAAAGTGTCTTGTATTTTTTTTTTTTTGGGTTTTGATATCTTTTATGGAGAGATATTTCATCATAAAATTTTTGTCCATATAATTTATCATTATTTAGTAAAAAATTTAAATTTCTAAATACTAGAAAAAATTATAACTATTCCAAACTTTTATATTTTATAAAAATATCTATCATTTATAGTTTTGAATCTGAAATTCAGTCCTAATTTGTTGTACAAAATTTGTATAGTTTTTATTTGAGCTTGCTCTCAGAGTTCACTTTCAATTACAACTAGTAATAGTAGTTTTTTTATACAAATTAATGATTTTTTTTAAAAAAAATTTCTTCTTCTTTTTTCGGATTCATATGAGTTGTGTTCACTATTATGACTTTTCACGGAATATGTATTATTATAAAATAATACAAACTTCTATCGTTTTTAGAACTTATGAGTATATTTCATATTTCTTTATAAAGTAAAATATTTTCCTCAAATACTATGACCAAAGGTTAAGTGCCTATCTGGACACTCAAAATTGAAAACCCAATTTAAAGAAGATATTTATATATTATGTTTTTTTAAAACTTTGTATTCAATTAAATTAAGACACTTTAATTATAACATCGAAAATATTAAGCCTTTTCGTGAAATTTGACAAAAGAGATTGCTCGAACCGTAAGCACCGTCTTTAAGGTTGGTGGGCTCCAATTGGATTTAAGTAGTAGGCCCAAGTTAGATAGAAAGGGAACCCAAAAATACCAATTTATTTCATATTTCTTCTGTATTCGCCGGCGAAAGAAGTGATCTTGCTTTTCTCCTTTTCCGGCGAACTAATCTCCGTTCATTTTACCGGCGAAATTCAGTTTGTAAGTTCGTTTACACGAGTTATGGATTTTGTTTAAATCCAATTTTTATGATTAATTTTATAATTTTATCAAGTTAAAATGCATCATTATCGGTTTATCATGTTAACAAATTTTCTGACAATTTTTTTAATCGGTAAAATTAAGACCATAAAAGATGGAACTTTGATGATTTCATTGATCATTGAAGTTGAAACAGTTGAAATTTTGGCAAAGCTAGAATCTTTGAACCATAGTTTCTTGTCCTTAGATTTCTTTTACTATGTGTTGATTCCTTGAAGCTCGATGATCGTATTATTTTGTTACTATGTGCTGTTTTTATTATTATGTGTTGCTTAGGTAGGGTAAGGTCTGCGTACACTCTACCGTCTCTAGCCACACTTTGTGGGATTACATTGGGTATGTTGTTGTTGCTAGTAGCTTTGAACTGCACCAAGTAGAAAATCAAAGTTTGGGTACTGAAAATCGACCGGTTTTGGTGATCAATAAAGTGGGTTTAGAACTATGCAGTCTTAGGATTCATAGAGTTATTCGATATGTCTTAGGTGTGGACAAGCTGGTCCGGACTCCACGGTTATTGATTAAAAAACATTTATTGCATATATTTTCTTGTTTCAACCTCCATCAACCCGTTGGCTTGAAAGCATGCTGTTTTTATTCTCCTTTTGTTTCCTAAAAAGATCGGATTCAAAATGTTCTTGAGAGCTTTGATTTCGACTTGCTGTTATTAGTACATCATTTTCGTGGCAATTTTGAGAAAGCTAGAGCTTAACTGGATCTTAATTCTTGATGTATTGCTGATATTTCCTGTGTTTTAGGATCAGAGAGATGCACAAAACCTTGTAATATCTGAAGGGGTTAATCATCTAATGCTTTCAACATCAAGCACTTGCAATTGTGTCATAAGTTTTCCGAAAATGGCATCTGACTACAAAGGTTTGTATTTGCCTTCCATCTTGTTCTTCTTTCTTCTTTCATTTGTTATGGATGATATAATGAAACTTTTTCCTCTTGCATGTAATGTCTTACCTCACAGGAAAAGCTATTGTACTTATGGGTGTCAGCGGAGCTGGAAAATCGTAAGGTTTCAAGTTACTTACTAATTTGGTTTAACCAAAAGAATTGTATAGGTCATTAATCAGTTTCTAACTGCTTGTATAGTCAAGCTAGATCTTAACAAAGAACTTCAGATTATAGAAGCAAAGATATCTTGTTACTTGGCAAGGAGAAATGACTTGGATCACTGTAATGCAATACATGACAGTCAATGGTTTACTCCTCCTAGGAGACCTTTTTTTTTATAAAAAACTTGAAGCTTATTTGAACATGTTATTCCTATTTGATATGTCTCTGTGGTTCAATTTTCAAGTTCCAAACTTTTAAGTAATTCTTATGCATGCTGGCTCAGAACGATTGGTGAGATGCTTGGAAGAGCTGTTCATGGCCGCTTTCTTGATGCGGATGATTATCACTCAGAGTCTAACAAAGGTAAGGACTATGATCATGACTTTTTAATTCAAATCATTGCTGATCAATGAGAGCATATTACCAAGGGGTGCATTTATTGACAATTTGCTTGATCAAAACAGAGAAGATGAAGAATGGGATACCTCTTTCCGAGGAAGATCGTGTTCCATGGCTTGAAGCATTGCGGAATACACTGAGAAGAGGTTTAGTTGACAATGAAACACTGGTTCTTGCTTGCTCAGCTCTGCAAAAGCGGTACAGGGAAATCCTTAGATCTGCAGACCCAAATTATGAACCAGGTTCTTATGCAAGTATTGTTAAATTCGTGTTGTTGGATGTTGGGGCTGAAGTGCTTGCTGCTCGGCTGGTCAAGAGAGCAGCTGAGGGAAAGCATTTCATGCCTGCAAAGCTCTTGCAGACCCAACTGGATTTGCTTCAGATCGATGAAGCAGAAGGGATACTTAAGGTTGATGCTACTATGGATCCTGACTCCATATTGAAAACCATACAAACTTTTGTCATCTGATCACAAGTCCACAAGGGATAGATTAAATTGATGATGAATTATTTTAAAGAAAAGTTTGTGATAAACAGAATTTTTATTGTAATATATATTTTTCATTGCATTTTTGATAGCAAGACATACATCTGAACAACAAAGCTAAGAAAAATTAGATGAAACAAAGTAAAGATGTTTCTCATTCAAGAGTGTTGTGACTATAGCAAAAGGAAAGAGACGATGACACAAAATAAGATCAATAAAGAGAAGCTAAGTCTTTATTATAATTCTTGTGGTCTGAAACACCAAACTAGCCATTCAATTGATGTCGTTCCATTGCTTGTGACCAGGAACCCAGTTTGGACATGTGGGACTGAAGTGTCTGGACATGACTCTGGAATTCAATAGCTCAACAAGGGGTGCAAATTTCACACATCGGGGTGTCTTGTATTGGTCAAGGGAAGCACCTAAGCTAACACAGTAATCCATGAGCTTGTCAAAAGTCCCAATTTCCACTATCCTGATTTCCAGAGGCCCAATGGATTTGTCAGAGGCACGCCCCTGGCGGTAGACGCTATTTAGAGATTCTTCAATGGTGAGGCAACAATCTTCAAAGACAGAAGGAGGAATTTGGGTAGAGCCATTCACATTGAGCTCCCAGAATAGGACATAGTGGCCTGGAATGGTGGCTGTATCGGCATAGCTGGTGTACTCGGTTACGTTTACATCAAATGGTATCAGATTGTGCACTGCATTTTTTACTGCATTTTGTAGCTCAGCTTCATCAGTCTTGTCGGAATCAATGCTCAAGATTACATTTTCCCGACATACGAAGTAGAATTGAGGTGCATTGTTCTTGTATCCAGCAACTTGAAGCACATCACCAACCCTGTATCTATAGAGTCCTGAAATGGCACAAGTCCAAGCAAAGCTAAGCATTAGCAGACTTGTTGGACAGACAAATTGTAAAAAAGAAACGAGTTGAGCATTTTGTTTAGAATTTGAAAGTACCTGAATATGTGGTAACAACCAGCTCGTACTCCTGGCCAATCTTGACATCAACCAGATCGACCAATTGATTCTGTTCTTTCTCATTAAGCGACTTGGACTTGGAGATAGAATTGATGAGTCCATTGTCTCTGTGAATTGGTGCAAACTCAAAGTAGCACATGGTCGGAATAAGGGTGTAAGAGACTTCGCTGGGCTTACAAAAGGGGTTCAGGTTGATTCCAAAGTGGCACTCTGAGGAAGCATATATGGTAGAGACAAGAGGGAGGCCGTTGCTGTAATAATGAAGGGTAGGTATATACTGTGGCATGCTTCCGGTTAAAATAACATCCACATACTTGGTGTTAGGCCACAACCTAGCGATGATCCCTTGCCATGAGTCTTTACCGCATTCAGCCTCGATGAAATCAGCCAACTCTGGGTCAGGTTTGAGGATTTTCATCACTGACTCTCTGACTGACAGATTTGTAATTTGGGTGTTAACGGTTCCCATTCGAATGTCATTACAAAGTAGAGACCAGTGCTTTTCTAGGAACCGGAAGGCACGGATGAAGCCGGATGCAAAGGGCGAGCCAACCCTGAGGACTTCTTTGCGTTGGTAGAGACCACAAAGCATTTGGGAGTACATGTTTTGGTAAGAGTCTGGGCAAAAAATGGTTTCAGCTGGACTGGTATAGTTTGCATAGGGTTGAAACGGTTATTGTTGAAATAAGGACTCTTGCACATACTTGTTAAAACAGGGCGAGCTGGTAATCCTCCTGGGGTCTTGGCTTCGGACTTTATGGACCAGAAATACATTCCTTTGCCCTTTTCCAAATCTGGAACATATTGGCTTATCACAGACATCACAAGGCCACGAAGCTGAAATCTCTTCCCAATCTCTTCTTGAATTGTTGGCATCAATTTTCTCTCCCCTCCGGACGTCCCAGAACTGCACATAAAAATTGCTCTTCAGCAGAAATTAAAGACAAAGGATACACACGCAAGAACAAGAACATCTTAATGAGCTACAGACAACGTGAATTGTGTACTTTATAATAATACACTAATGGGACGGGAATGCACATTTCAAAAAGACAAACCTTGTCAAGAATTCAGAGATGGATTGGGAGCAGAAGATTGGAGATTTATCACCATTGGCTATACGGTTGATATCAGGCTGAATATCTTCGTAGGTGATGACAGGCATGACTTTCTTGAACGTCTCTCTATCAGTGTGACCATTGAGATCATGGTGCTTCAAGTACTCAACGTTGGCATTTCTAGAGAGGATTTCAGCAAGAACTCTCTTTTGGACCTCATCAATGTTGGTCGTGACCTCTTCAATGAACTGAAGAGCCTTCTTGTTTTCCTCCACTATACTACCCTCAGTGGCCTTCATCGGGCTCTTTGATGCCTCAGGTATGGTTCTTTCCAAATTAATAAAGACCTGGCTGAGTCAAAGATTTGCTACTAGGTTATAACAAAATGTATATTATGTGTGTGGAGGAAGGTTGAAGTGGCTTTATATAGAGGACGTTTTGGGAGACGTTAAAAGCAGAGACGGATGGAGTGTATTGACTATGGGCTCAACTGAATTCAGTATGTAAACTTGTCTCTGATAGTACAAAAATATGTTTCAGTGAACTTCAAAGACATACAACTTTAAGGCCACATATAAATTTTCTTTTTGATAATTGTGGACTTTTGAGCACAGATGAACTCATAGATAGATCCAGGCGTTGCGCTCTTACCAGTAGACTAAAGCCATACAACATGGACCCTTGAAAAGAAATGCACAAATCAACATAGAATAAAAAATAGCAACATGGCCTGATCATCATACAATTATCAACATTTGCAATTATAATATTTCCTATCTGTTATGTTCCTGACAGATCTTCATTATCATGTGTTTCATTCTTTATACATATGTGACAGCTCATCATCACCATAGGTTTGATATGTTTTTATAAAATTTAGGGAAAATGCATAAGTACCCCAGCCTATTCCCAAAATCCCTGAGACACACCTAATCTTTACTAAGGTCCTATAACCCCCCGAACTTATTTTTTAATTAATTTTTTACCACTTTTTGGCCTATGTGGCTGAGTCCGTGACTTCACCTATGTTAGGCGCGTGGGTGCAATTTTTAGACAACACTGACCAATAAAATTGGCCACGTGTTAAAATAAACTTTATTGTTCTTTATTGTTCTTCATCTTTAACTAAGTTGTCTTCTTCTTTATTGTTCTTCATCTTTAGAAAAAAAAACCTCCATTATCATTATCATTCAAGTTAAATTTCTTCTTGCTTCGAAAAGGTAAAGTAAAATTTTAATATATTCTTTATATTTACACCTTTTTATTTCGATTGTTAGTTCTGATTTTAAATTTCTTTCACAATTTTTATGTATAAATATTAGGGTTATGACAAAATCCGAGTTGAATAAGTTGTGTATGGATGAGAATGATTCAATGATCAATGCGGAAGTGCGATGCAAGCATGGAATCTTATTGCAAATGCAGACGTCTTGGTCAGATCGCAATCCCGAAAGACGATTTTGGTCTTGTCCTCACTATGAGGCCACGAACTGTAATTTTTTTAGATGGAGAGACAAGGAGAGAGTCGATGAAAGATCTCGGTTTATTCTTCCGAAATTGGTGAATAGGATTAAGGAGTTAGAAGAAAAATATGAGCGTGTGAAGATGCAATTGGAACAGCTTGATAATTCCAACATTGAACAGTCAAAACAAGAAAAAATTCCTTTGGATGAAGGTGAAAGTCTTCGAAATCGTTATGAAAATCTCAACATCAATTCAAAGGGGAAGGGTCGTGCTATAAAAGAAATGGGTGATTTGAAAGAGAAGAAAATGAAAGGGATGAAAATGAAGAAAAATGATGAAGGCTGTCGTTGTTTTGGGAAATTCCTTTGTTGTTTGATGATTTGTTTTGTTGTTATATTTGTTAGCTTTCTAACCCAAGTTGGTAGGTTGAAGGATCAAATGAAATTGCCATAATTTTGTGTGGTATTGAAACCTTTATTTGCTCTACTGTAATGAAAATTTGAATTTGTTTGCGTTTGAAAATGTCTTAATTCTCTATTTGCCATGATTTGTTTGTGTTTGAAATTGTAAAATGAAGTAAGTCAAGAGGTATTAATCACAGTACCTATTCTCCCAACAAAGCTACACAGAAATAACACAAAACACATTGCATAAGTACCCAAAATTGCAGTACCTATTCTTGCAAATAAAAATAAAGCTTCACATAAATAAGACAAGTCACATTGCATAAGTGCCCAGAATTTCATTACTTAAGAGCAAATTTTCAGTACAAAGTTGATTCTAAAAGTGAACTTAAAAGCAAAATAAAATTTTCACATTGCATAAGTACCCATAATTTTAGTACTATTTCATACATACATATAACAAAAAACAGGAAATAGTTGTTTTTCCTTCAAACATGAAACAAAATAGTACTTATAGTGGCCACCAAAACAGTACTAAGAAAACACCATTGCTATCAACATTATAGTTTCCATGGGTCTCGAGGCTGTGAAGAGGAGGAATCATTTGGGTTTGAAAGCCTTGATTGATCTCTAATATGCTGGAGCATTCTAGTTGTGATTGCTTGATTTCCTTTCCACTTCAATCCACTTGTTGGTTTGAAACCAACATCCCCAGTTACAACATTTGATCTCAAAACTCTTTTTGGTCCAGCTAATATTTTGCTACTTGGCAGTCCAGGCTATAAAATTTTTAGAGAAGTAAGGTTATTAGAGAACAGATGTTATCAAGTCATTAGGGTACAAACATTATGAATGCATCACAATACTTACATTGAAAGTTTTGAGACCATTTTCAGCTTGAAACACACCCATTCCAGTTACTCTTGGCCTTTTAAATTGAGTTGTGTTTCCAACACCCTTTCCTTTCCTGGCAGTAGCAGTTTTCTTTGGTGCAACATTTGTATTCTGGTCTACACCCTGTGTTGTACTACCTTGAGAACATGTAAACCAACTTTCAAGTGGATGATTAATACCTCTTGCTGCACTTCCCAGTCCCCTGCCCCTTCCTTTACCACTCCAGGCTCTTGATGATACTCCAGCACCACTTACACTTGCACTTGCTTCATGTGTTGGTGTTCTTGAAGTTGTTGGAGGTGCAGTGGTTCTAGGTGAAGCCCTTGATGCACTTGCACTTGCACTTGCTTCATGTCTTGGTGTTCTTGAAGTTGTTGGAGGTGCAGTGGTTCTAGGTGCAACCTTTGATGCACTTGCACTTGCACTTGCACTTGCACTTGCACATGCACTTGCACTTGCACATGCACTTGCACATGCACTTGCACTTGCATTTGCACTTTTAGGTCTGCCTCTCCCCCTTTTTGCAACAGGCTCATTCTCAATATTTGTTGATTTCTAATTTGCAAAAAAACATTTATTATATTAGTAAATTGATTAAACTTTAAAAGTAAGTGACAAAATAGTAATGTACCTTTGGTCTTCCCCTTCCCCTTCCCTTTCTTGAGCTTGATGGTTCTTCAACATTTGAAGTAGGGGTAGCTCTATGTCCCTCGGCAATAGAACTAACTCCATCACTCCTTCGTAAATGACAACTTCTTTTGTTGTGACCTTTAACATGGCAAAGACTACATGTCATAGTTAGTCCAGTTTTAGACAGCTTACCAGACACCTTAGTTTCACCAGCCTCTTTCCTTCTCAGCTTTCTAGGCCTGCCTGGCATTTTTTTAATCACTGGTGGAGCAACTAGAGGATTTCTTGATTCTGGCCACATTGGTATGTTATTCATAGGTTGTATGAAATGTGAGTAAGTCATCAAAGACCTCTCTTTAGAGTAGCATGGATGAATGAAATCATGTGGATCATATTGTCTATGCAACATTGCAGCTAAGGCGTGTGCACATGGTATTCCTTTCAACATCCAAGATCTACAACTACACTCCCTCTTTCTCAAACATACAGTGTGTTGTTTGTATCCATCTAAAACCTCATATCCAGTTACTCCATTAAACTCAATGTTACATGCCATTGACTTATCAATATTTTCTTCTAATATTTTCATTGCCATTGGAGAGAAGTTGGTTATCCAAGAGTTTGGAAATTCACTTAACCTAGCTAACCTAGTCATGACCTTAATCCTTATCTCTTCAAGCATACTAATAATGGTTTTATGCCTTGCAGACAAAATCCAAGCATTAAAGCTCTCACACATATTATTATCTATTGCATCAGACTTGACTTCACAATTAAAATACACTTTGCACCAATATTCTTTATCATAGTAAATTAGATCATCCACTATACCCGTACCTAGTTTAGACAGCTCTTCCAGATTTTCTCTGAATTCAGCTTCAAAAGTACTTCTAGCACACTTCCAGAACAGTTTCTTCCTTTGCAGCCCTTTCCAATTCTGTGACCAATTTGCTAGTATATGCCTAGCACACCTTCTTTCCTCACAAGCTGGCAACAACTTCTTAATAGCTAAATCCAGTCCCTACAAGTTACAACAAACATTAAATAATTAAGTTGAAAAAATAGTAAACCAACAGAGAAATAAAAACAAGTTTACCTTTTGCATGTCTGACATAATGGTGAAACTTGTTCCATCTCCTAATCCCAAGTCTTCTTGCAACAAAGAAATAAACCAACTCTAACTGTTTGTGTTCTCATTTTCAACTACAGCCCAAGCAAGTGGAAGCATTTGATTATTGCCATCTTTGGCCACTGCAATAAGTAATTGACCCCTGCATACCCCCTTCAAGAAACAACCATCCAAACCAATGCATTTTCTAGCTGACATGAATGCCATCTTGAGTGCAGCAAAACAGATGTAAAATGCCTCAAATACTACCCTACCAGATTCATTAGCTTCACCAAGCTTCACCACACAAGTACTCTCAGGATTAGACCTTAACAACTCATCCTTATAATCAAGAATTCTCCCAAACTCCTTAACATGATCACCCATAATTTCATTCAAAATTTTAGCTCTTGCTTTTCTAGCTGTGGTCTTACCAACATGCACATTATACTTCTTCCTGATTAACTCTTGCAACTTGAACACTCTAATATTTGGTTGTTCAATCGCTTTATCTTTAAAAACACTAGCAATGAATTTAGAGTTGCACAAGTAATTTCTAGAAGCCTTTTGACATAAATGTATTGGCATGTAAGTTTTAATAACAAAGTTATTAGTCTTCCTGTCCAAACTTGCATTTAACAACCATTTGCAATTTACCTTGCAACATCTCACCCTTACTCTAGTTGGCTCATTCACACACTTTTCAATCTGAACCCTTCTCTGAATTGCATACTTAGTGACTGCCAATCTAAACTCTTTTACACTTTCAAAAATCATACCCAATTGCCACATAATCTTCTTACTGTTGGGATCAAATCTGACACTATTTGTGGTATGTTTTTTCCTTTTTGTGTTAGGCAGTTTCAACCTCATTTTTTCAC
>JAJOOR010011801.1:0-11662 GCA_036250505.1 Solanum acaule | reverse complement strand
GTCTTCCATGTTCTTGTCCTATAGTTAAAGATGTCAAGAGGGGTGGGAAGGTCTTAGTTGAAATGGGATAACCTGTGGTTTGATGCTTGGAGTTCTAATGGAAGCTTTATGATAAGCGCTGTATAAACACATTGAGCAAGAATGGGGACTAGTTGGGTGCTTTTACTCTAAAGCTGCAAGGAGAAAATTCACAGATGGAGGATCTTCATCCATTGTTCATTTCGTTATCAGATTCCGTTAGCTCACGAAGCTCCTAATATCCTTTACTATAACCTTTATTCCTTTCAGCCAATGGAAATTTATGTTGACGATGAGGCCAAGTTGACCCTGCATGGACTTGTACAGGTACATCTTGAAGCAAGCTCTTTTGCCTTAGTTTTTAGTTATCACAATCTTCCTTAAGTTGCTTCTATTTGATGGCAGCACTACATCAAATTGAGTGAGACGGAGAAAAACCGGAAGCTGAATGACCTATTGGATGCTTTGGACTTCAACCAAGTTGTAATTTTTGTCAAGAGTGTGAGCAGAGCAGCAGAGTTGAACAAGTTACTTATGGAGTGTAATTTTCCATCTATCTGCATCCACTCTGGCATGAGTCAAGAAGAAAGGTCTGTCTAACTTTTGTGTTCAACTCGTTTTATGTTAGCTGCCTATGCAGTCTCTGTTTAATCAGTGTCGGTAAATATTTATATGTCATCTGTGAGAAGTTTAGTGTCAATGAGATAGTCAGTTCTCAACAAGATCACTTTTTCCCTCAAGGATTGTGGTAGCAGTTGTGTGACAAGAAGAAGGATCAGAAGCACCCTTTAATGTTTTTGCATCTCACTCCGATCTCTCTTTCTTCCTGTGGAGTTATTAACTTGTGCATATGTCATTTCCTCTGATCTGACATTTGTGTGACTTATAGAAATCATGCTATGCTGCTGTTGCCATCTTTCTGTTTACATGTTATGTAAGTTTAATTCTTGCCTTGTCTGCTTGGTAGACTGACACGCTACAAGGGTTTCAAGGAAGGGCACAAGAGAATTCTTGTGGCAACTGATTTGGTTGGTAGAGGCATAGACATTGAAAGGGTGAACATTGTTATTAACTATGACATGCCAGATTCTGCAGATACTTATCTTCACAGAGTATGTCCTGTCTGTCTTGCACTCTATTGTTTTAGGTTCTAATTTCATCCAAGGAGTCTTTATTATTTAATCTTGAATAATATTGGTAGGTGGGAAGAGCTGGTAGATTTGGAACTAAAGGGCTTGCCATAACTTTTGTGTCATCTGCATCAGATTCTGAAGTTCTTAATCAGGTTGAGAGTCCAGACCCTCCTATTTTCACTCTGTTATGCTTATAATCTCATTGATAGCATTTTCTTGTGCTTTATACCTACTGTAGGTTCAGGAGAGGTTTGAAGTGGATATTAAAGAACTTCCTGAGCAGATTGATACTTCTACATACAGTACGTCTTTCTTGATGCTTACTTCTGAAGCTTTGTTGGCTAGTTTAATGTTTGGTTTTTCTTTGACTGATCTGATTGTGAACATAACCACAATGGCTATGAGAAGAAAATAAAGTTGATGGGATAATTCCTATGGCTTTGGTTAGACAGAGAGGGTACTACAATGTGGGATTTGTGATTGGTACATGTCACTAGTTAGAATCTCATGGGTGTTTTTTAGAGGGGAGTGGATGTATGTGGCATTTACTGAAATTCAGAAGTGGAAATAGTGATTGTCATAGAAAATGAAATAAATTTGTATATTTGTCTTATTATTCCATGAGTAGTAGTTTGGTTTGTGATATGGTACAAATAGTGTTCACCTTGCTGATAAAAAATAGTTCTTTGTGATGTGGCACAAAAGGTGAACATAGGTGTAGTCTTCTGTGGGTTATGTAGTTGTTGCCTATTTGTTTGTTTGTGTTTGGGAGCTTAATCTAGTGCATCTTTGTATGCAGTGCCATCTTAATGAGAATGAGGTCTTCCTTGCAAATTTGCCAGTTGTCTAGCTTGAAGACATGAAGTGGCAGTATGGTTTCCGCTTTGTGACAACGTGGTTCTGAATATTGAGCTGATTAAGTTTGAAGGATTGTGGAGACTTGCCTGCTTTGGCACTTTCTGGATTTGCTGTACCCTTGATGATTTCTATGCTGTTCCTGCATTAGTATGCAAATGTGTCAATGTTGTGATATCGAGTATGAAGAGTTGTAGCTAATACCCACTAGAATTATTCTGCATTAGTTTCTTGGTACTTGTGCTAGCTAATGTTGTATAGCCAGACTAGAGCTATTTTCCTCATAAGTTGCGCCTGTGCAAAATAATCTTTGGCAGCTTGTTGATGGTCTGGTACCATATGCTGCACTTGTAGAAAATCATTTCCTGCAAGTGCCACAGTGAATGCTTATGCACTGTATCTCGGGCAGTGCATTTGTTTTCACTCATGACTGTCACTAACACTTGAGGTATCTCTCCTAAACTTCTAGCTTGTTCACCCTTTTATCAGATCTCTTCAATGGGACAGGTATTTAATACCACAAAATTACTGGGAAATACTGAGATTCCAGTTTGGCCATGATAGCTGCCATTGGGACTTGCGAGTTCGAGAGTATCCATCCAAAGGTGATTAAAGGCAAGCCTTTTATCCATAACTACTTGTAAGCCGTAGTAGTCACAACCTCTTTCCTGATAATTACTCGTGCATTCTTCACTGTCAACTTTCCTATAATAATTGTCATCCACCAAGGAGTAGCAAATATACATGATCCAAGTTTTAACTCACATGATCAATCACCTGAAGTAGAATGATCGACTCCATAAGATGATAAATTCATCCTTTATTTTTAAAAATATCTCAATATCAGATAAAGGATGACAAGTTTGGGTATCTGATTGGAGAAGATATGAAGGATCAAACATTGTCCAGTTATCAAAATGCTAGAGGTACCTCTTTTGGTTCCCACAACAAAGATTGTACAATTATTCTACTCTAGCGTAATGTACTTGTGGACTTGCTATTGCACCATTGTTGGAATTTGCTTTTTGTAATATTTATTTTAGAAATAGTTAGACCACAAGTTCTAAATCTTCACCACAATTTGCATACATAACTTTAGAATCTTCCAATAAAGATCTGAAACCTAACCCTCTATGTTTTAGGAAGACTACTTCTCTCAGGATGCCGAATGTCACTTCTGTCCGAATTATTTTTACCTTGAAGAACTTAACAAAAGTTGTGTCCAGCTCCCTTATTACACATTTAGGAGGGATTATGACGGAAAGCACATGAATGTGAATGCTTTGTAATACAGTGTTAAAACAATACCCTCTTTTCCTCCAAAAGATAGCATATTACCTTTTCAAGCTTGAAGCTTGTCTTTAACCCTTTTGATAAGATCACCGTAGTGTTCTTTTTTCCCCCTTGCGTGAGTAATTGAGCAATCTAGGCTTTTAATTGAAAACTGACTTTTTCACGTACCAATACACACCTCTACTAGTTGTATTTTATATGCATCCTCCTTATTCCATATAGGAATATCATTATGCGTGTCAACTGATTTTCTTATGTATTTTGCATAATCTCGTATAGATATATCTTGTGCATCTGTCCTTTTGTTCTCTTTGAAACATGACCTTTTTATTAATTTTGGGCCGCGAGTTTCTGCCTTTTCTTTAATAAGGACCGTATAGTTATCTTAGTAGTGAGTCGAGGTCAAGTTAACCAATTAGTCTTGGATTCAAGCACTCTATTAACAGAATCATCACAAATACTTTTTTGTGATATTTATACATTTAGGAATTTTTCAGAACTCCGTTTGTATATTTCGCTTACCAATATACAAATAGGATAATTTATTATGAATTTTTCATAAATCATATACAAATAGCTAGGGTAAACATATACAACATTTTGGATTTATACAATCAGAAATCAAATTATACAAACAAATCAGACAAATAGCAAGAATCGAGGAAATTGTAGCCGCAAATTACAATCTTCTTAAATTGAAGCTATAGTACCTAATATAGACTAACTGTTTGGTATTCTGCATAATTTTCCCGAATAAATTTTCTGCAAGTTATTAATTATTCATAATTTAGTTATTCGAAGTTTAATTAGATAGAAATAACAATATATGAATTTTTTTTTTTATTGAAAGTGTGATTTATTATAAATTAATTATATGTATTATTTTTATTAAATTATTATTATTATGAAGTAACAAAATTTAAAAATCTTTAAAATAGTGTTGAAGTTCTCATCATGAATCTACTTTTCGCAATTTGATACATGGAGATTGACTTTTATTTATATGAAGTTCTGAGAAGAAGAAAAGAAGATATTGCTTGATAGATTTGATTTAATATATAATTATAAGATTATAAGAAATGATATCGACTAAATATATTACTCTTTTCTAATCTTGAATGAAAATACAGATAAAAAATAAAATTAATACTAATAAATTAAAGGATTCAACATCTCATAAAAATGGAAAAATATCTCTCTCTCTTTCTAAAAATAAATCTTCTTTTGGATTTTTTAAGATTCATTTTTATCCATAATCTACTAATTAAATAGATTAATAAAAGACTTACCCAATAAATATATAATCAAGCCCACTGTTATAAATGTATTAATGTGGATGTCTCTTTCGTAACCATTTTTAAAGCTTTTTAATTCTTGTAACTTGTGAAGACATTTTCTACTATAAATAAGTGATGATTATTTTGTAGGAGACGATCGAAAATTAGAGAAGAAGGGAATAAGAAAGTATTATCTCCCATATATCTTGTCTATATGTATTGCCTTATATTATTCTATATTGCTAATATTTTATAACACGTTATCAGCATTAGTCTCTATCCAATTGAGACCTACTTAATTCAGGATTATCTTTTTTTCCTAAAAGTTAATCAAATTTTCTTTCTGAGTCAGGTATACATTTATATGTTTATAACTTCTCTAATCGAACTTTCATAAGTCATTAATCTGCAATTTAATTACTGCATATATGACTTGCTTTAGATATTATTATGATAATTTACTAGGCATAATAATCAATACATTTCAGGTTTATATTATTATTCTATTTATATGCTACTAACTAGGGCTGGGCATTAGGTATTTCGGTTCGATTTCGATTTTTTTTTTTGGTTTTTTCGGTTTTTGGTTCTTGTACAACGTGTACCGAAATAATTCGGTTAGGTTCGGTTTTTATTATTTCGGTTCGACTTTTGTTATTTCGGTTCGGTTTTTGTTAATTCGGTTTTTTGTTATGGGCCTGCTTAGTGGGCTTTCTAAAATTTTGTATTTTTTTTGTTTTTTTATTTATGTTTATTTCTTTTTGCTTATTTTACTCTGTTTTTCAAATTATTGTATGATTCAAAATAATAATTTGTCGTTAACATTGAAATTTAGCCTTGTTATAACATTGAAATTTACCGGTCGCTGTTGTGCTACGGCTGCCTGCTGGTCAATTGGCAGCTGCTGCGTGCTGCTGGTCGCCGGAACGGTCGACACTGCTATAGTCTATAGACGACTAGACGTGGAAAGTGGGAATGGTAATTTTTGCCTTTTGGGAAGTGGGTTTGTAAAGTTGAAAAATTTGAAAAGACAAACTTTTGTTTTTAATTTTAAATTATAATATTTATTTTTAAATATTAATAATTAATATAATATTAATATATATTATAATTTAATATATTTCGGTAAAAACCGAAATACCGAATTACACAAAAATTACATACCGAAAACCGAATCGAAATACCGAAAAATACAAAACCATATACCGAATACCGAACCAAAAACCGAAATACCGAAACCAAATTACCAAAATAATTCGGTTCGGTTCGGTTTTTCAGTTTTTCGGTGTTTATGCCCACCCCTACTACTAACTTATAACTCTAAATTAAAATACTAAGCAATATGATAGCATGCTAGTTAGAATACTTGTACGTATTTTCTTGTCATACATTTATGATAAGTGTTTATGTGTCATAAAAAGAATACTATGTATTAAATATGACTTGAAATTCTTAAAATACTTTGACGTTAATATCTATTGAAACTAGTAACAAATATTGTAGAATAATTAAAAAATATATTAAATTTATCGTTTCAATACTTCATGAGTTTACATGCTTTTGTAACATTCCATGTTCATGCATATAATATATTTTATACTTATTCTTAATCATTTGAAACATTAATTTATCTTTTATTATAAAGAAATCACCATCATGTTATTAACTCAATTATTTTATTATAGTTTCATCATGTTGAATTGTCAAAGCTTGAATTTGTGACACTTGACATTTCAGGAAAGAACTATTTGTCATAGGTTCTTGATGCTGAAATTCACCTTGACGCTAAGGGTCTTGGTGATACTATATAGAAGGAAACGAAGCATCAAGTCAGGATAAAGCGAATGCTATGATTTTCCTTCGTCATCATCTTGATGAAAGCCTGAAGGTTGAGTACTTGACAGTAAAATATCCACTTGGATTGTGAATAAGTTTGAAAGGAAGGTGTGACCACCTCATGGTAATGGTATTACAGAGCTCGTTATGAGTGGAAACACTTACAGTTTCAAGATTATAAACTGTAATTGAGTATAACTCTATTGTATTTAGAATCACTTCCTAATTGAAATTATGTAGGAAAATTATAAAAGATGAGAACATGTTGAAAAACACACACTAGCTATTTTCTATACATCTAATGTGATATTACAACAACAATACCGTGAAAAGGGTTTTCAGAAATACTCTGAATTGATCTCATGTCTTCTGGTGGCTGAGCAACATAATACCATTTTAATGAGAAATCATGAAGTCTGTTCCACTGTGACTGCTCCATTATCAGGAACACACGGAGTAAAAGCACACAACAAGTCTAAAATAAGACAAAATAATCAGGGTCATGATAATGTGTGGGCGTGATAAAGGCAAAAGATGATATAATAATCATTGGTCATAATAATATGGGTTCTCAAAATAATCTTTCAAAATGCAAGAGCGATTACTGTCATCGTTGTGGCCTTAAAGGTCACTGAAAAAATCAATGTCGGGCACCTGAGCATTTTGCCAAGCTATATCAAAATTCCTTCAAAAAAAAGAAAATAAAGGTGGTGCCTCCTTTTCTAATGTCCCGGTGGAGTCACGTTTGACTCTCAAAGATGACGCTCAAGCATGGTATTCTCAGAAATATGATGAGAATGTTGAGACAAATTTAGCATTGAAAGATGATGCTTTTGATGGGCTCAATGATATTACTCATGACTTCTTTGGGGATCGCAACTGAAGATTGATCATTGAACTGAAAAATAAATAACGTTGTTATGTGTTTTTAATGTCTTACTTAAAGTTGAAGTACTTAATTTTTCTGTTGTTAGTTTGTTTCGTACTTCTTATTATGTATTTTTATTTTATGAAGATGAATAAAAAGTTTCAGTCTTCAGTTGGATCCAAGATGAGTAATGGAGATATGTGTCTTCTGGACAGTGCCACAACTCATACAATACTAAGAGAAAATAAATATTTCTCTCACTTGGTTATGTAAAGGGAATATGTTAATACAATATCCAATATTACAAAATTGATTAATGGCTCTGAAAGAGCGGCCTTATTACTACCTAGAGGAACATTATTGGTAATGGATAATGCATTGTATTGTAGTAAGTCTCAAAGAAACTTGTTAAGTTTCAAGTTTATTCGCCAATATGGCTATCATGTTGAGACTGTGAATGAAGGAAATGTGGAATACCTTTATATTACTATAATAAATGTGGAGAAGAAAACTTAGCATGAAAAATTGACTGCAATTTCTTCTGGGTTGTACCATACAAATATTGATACGGTTGAATCACATGTAGTAAATAAAAATTTTACTGATTCTTATAATTTTTTCATTTGGCATGACCGATTGGGCCATCCCGACTATAATATGATGTGTAGTAATTGAGAATTTGCATGGGCATACTTTGAAGAACCAAAATGTTCTTCAATCAAAGAAATTCTCTTGTGCTGCTTGTTCTCAAGGAAAGTTGGTTATCAAACCACCACCGGCTAGTACACTTGAATAAATAAATAAATTTAGTGTTCTTAAGAGGCTCCTTATCTTCTTTTTCTATGAAAAATTATTACATGAAAATTATCAATATGATTAATGAGTGTGAATATTATAAAATGAATATAATTTTGCCGTATAATTCATTGAGACAATGAAAGTCACGACCAGTTGCGAGTTGACTTGAAGTCAATCTTCATATTGTATATAAGGAGAAGATTCACCTGTTATTTAATTTCCTGTCCCACATTAGAATTTTACACTGTCCAAATTGTTGCTGCTGAATTCTTAATTGGTTTCACGTTATGTGTTGGTGCTCGAATAAATATGAAAACTATATTGTAGGACCTATTTCTGAAGTAGACACTTCTAATAGATTTTCTTTTTCAATTTGTAAGATTTAAATTTGAGACCTTTAGAGGTCGTTTGGTAGAGTGTATTAGGAAAAATAACGCATGCATTAGCATTGTGTATTACTAATACCTTGTTTGGTACTCTTTTCCAACCTATGTATAACTAATGCTTGCATTAGTTATACACTCTACTGTGTATTAAGGTGTGTATTGTTAATACCATGGATTTCTAGGTATTAGCAATGCAATGGTTTTAATGCATGCATTAGATTAACTAATGACAAAACTACCCTTTAAGCCTAATAATAATAATAATAATAATAATAATAATAACAATAATAATAATAATTATAATAATAATAATAATAACAATAATAATAATAATAATTATAATAATAAAAATTATTATTATTATTATTATAATAATAACAATAATAATAATAATAATAATAATGTGGGGGTATTTTTGTAAACAAATATTTTTTAATAGTCTTTATACAAGACTTGCTATTTTCAATACATCAAACCAAACAATGTATAAGAAATAATGCTTGCATTACTAATGCTTGCATTACTAATGCATGCATTACTAATACATCATATTCAGCATTATTCTTATGCACTCTACCAAACGACCCCTTAGTGTAGTGACTATAACTTTTTATCCTTCAACTATTCATAAATTTGATTTTGCTCCTTTGTACTATTTCAATAAACATATTTAACTTTGAATTACATAAGAAATAGTATTTCATGTATGTGAAAATTAAAAATATTGTTTCAACTATATGTAGGGCTCGCAGGGGACTGGGTCGGCCCGCCTTAGCCCGCGATCGGTTCGAGAACCGTCTCGTCGGAACCAGTCCCGTCTATTCTCGCGGGTTGGGGGGACTACGGGTTAGGGGACCGGTTAGGGGCCGGTTCACCCTTTGGTCCCGGTCGACCCGGCCCGGTTGAATCGGCCAGTTTTCGCGGGATCCCCTTTGTTTTTGTTTTTTTTAATTGTTTGAATTGTATCCGTTGCCAACAGTTGGGGCAACAGCTAGTGCCCCCCCAACCCCAACCCCAACGGATTTATTCCACTTTTTCACTTCCCCAACACCCCCTACCACCCCCCTACTTTTAATAATTTAATTTAAACCCTCAAATTATCATAAATATACTTTAATTCATTTTTAATATTATAAATACCCCTCTATCCCTTATTATTTCTTACGAAATCATCTATTCTCTCATCTATTTCTATATCCTCTCAATCTTAAGTCTTAATTTTTTATTCCATTTAAGTTTCATATTATTATAATACATATATTTCAATTCTAAATTTTCATATTATATCATAATATATATATAATTCTCATAGTTGCTATCAAGTATTGGAGTTCCAAATTACAAGTTACAACAAACTACAAACTACAAGCTTCAAGAATCTGTTTAACATCTGCTATTAACGCAGACATTTGGTACATTTGTTTCATAATATTTATATTTTATTTTTCGTCTTTAATTTTTGTGTTATTAATATTTTTATATTACACTTTACATATAATTAAATATGAGTTCTAGCAAAAGAGATACCGGTAAAGGAAAAGAGAAAGAACCAAGTGCCATTAGTAAATTATTTAATTTTAATAAAAAAAAAATAGTAAGGAAAAAAATAAGAGTAAATGTGGTGGTACTTCTTCTAAATCAATGTCTAGAGTTAGATTTAATACAAATGATTCTACTTATGTTAATGATACTTCTTATGATATTGATTCAAATGTTCAACTCAATCATGAAATTTTAGAACGACGTTATGGTGATATTAATCCTAATCTTGATGAATATTCAGGTGAAGAAGTAGAAGTAGATCCAGGAGAAGAAGATTTAGAAGATACACCTACTAGTCCGGTGACAGAAGTTCCAACTGAAACTACAAATCCAATAGAGCAAAATTGTGGATGCCCACCCCTTATACCTCCTACAAGGGAGAAGGTGAAGTATCAATGCCCTAAAACTTCTGTTGTGTGGCAATTTATGACTTTAGATAAGGAAAACTCTATTGCCATTTGTAATAAGTGTAAGCAACCTTTTAAACATAGACAAGGTGGGGGTCAAGGTGGGACGGGGGGCTTAAATAGACATTTGTTATCTTGTGTGCCGATTGAATATAAAGAAGCTAAAGCATTAGCCGATAGGAAAAAAGGAATTCCAGTTAATGATTTTGATATTAATGTTAATGAATCGGTAGGGGCTTCTAACATGGTTCAAAGAACATTAAATCCTTCTAACCCCGGTGGTCCACTAACACAACGTAAATATAATAAGGAAATAGATCGCGGAAATTTAGCTAAAATGGTTTCTATTTGTGGTTTGCCTTATAGTTTTACTTCACATCCCAGTTTTATTGAATATATTCAGCAAACTTATAATCCTTCTTTTAGAGGGTTTTCAAGAAATACTGTTAAAACTGATATTTTTGTATATCAAGGTAAACATTGTCAATATCTTCGTTGTTTGTTTAGCATATTAGATTGTAGAGTGTCTATAACTTCGGACATGTGTCGTAGTGTTAATGAACATGATTATTTAACTATTACAGCACATTAGATTGATCATAACTGAAATTTACAAAAAAGAATCTTAAGTTATAAAGAATGTGTAGAGAAAAAAACTAGTGCATATTTAGCTTCAAATATTTTTAGTGTTTTAGATTATTACATGCTTATAGATAAAGTAATGTCTGTCGCATTAGATAATGCATCTAATAATACAAACGCTGCTAGTATGTTAAAAGTTAGATTAAGTCCAATTGATGTTAATGATTTTCATGTTAGATGTGTTGCACATGTATTAAATTTAGTTGTATAAGATGGTATTTCATTTTTTAATTGTGGTTGTATGAAAATTGAATATGTTGTTGCCTGGATTTTTTATGCTCATAGAACTGCTAGAATTAGGGAATTAAATGAGCGTTGTGTACTATGTGATTTGCCACCAAAAAAAATTCCAAGACATATTAAAACAAGGTGGAATTCTTTTTACGAAATGCTTTCAGTTGCTTACGAATATGAAGGACCCGTACAAATGGTGTTTAATGCTCAGTATGCTGACCCATTAGATAGAATTTGTGAAGAAGATTGGGAAGAAACTAATGAACTATTAGAATTTTTAAGACTTTTTTATGATGCTACAACCATGTTTTTTGGAATTTATTATCCTACTATTTCATCAGTATTAATAAATATTTGTGCTATTTCAATTCAA
>JAJOOR010011800.1:0-20149 GCA_036250505.1 Solanum acaule | reverse complement strand
CACGAGTAAGTCATACGGATCATAAGCAACAAGTTATGAAGTTTTTTACTTTAAAGGGGCAGAAAGCCAATACTTCAAAGTATCTAATTCATGAAAGGAAAAAACAGAAGGAAACAGCTAATCCTAGAAGAATAACACTGAAATTCTGTTGTCTCGATCATTTAACTTAGCAAGTTCAAAATCCTCTTCAAACTATATGTTGGAACAAGCTTATAATTCCAACCTCACCTACTGATTCTCTCTTGTACTCTTCACACACTCAATAGGTCACGAAAAGCTTCTGTCAGAAAAGCAAATATTGGAAAGAAGGATGACATGGGAAGAAATTCATAGGCACTATTAGCAGAACTTCACCACAAAATGTATTAAATGAAGTTTTCCTAGATACAAGTATGTCCCACTCACATGGTATGGAACAATAAAGCTATTTTGAAATATTTGTTTTTTCCCTTTGATAAGCAAAATAGGAACCAGATAAATAATCTTTTAAGAGAGTTATAAACCTTTTAATCAAAACCTAATGGTCCACAGGGCAGTAACATCCCATTTCAACATGCTCGTAAAAGCAAACTGTTTCATCACTCGAAGACATCACACAAATATCATGACAGATTCAACCAAAGAACCTATGCAACATATGGTAGCTGATCTATTGATGTGGTTACAAAAGAATTCTACTACGCGATGACGTGGAGCGGCATCAAAATAATCACAATTATTCATAACATGTGTAGGTTCATAATTATCTACTTCCCTAACAAGATCCTCAAGGAAAAAAAGTGCTACTAGCAGTAGAATGAGTTGCCCAAGACTGGAATCTAGGAGGTTGACGCATGTTGCTTTAACTTGTTTGCACAAAAAAATTCTCTTCTTGCTTCATACTAGCAGCAGCTGAAGTTTACCCATTTAAAACACATAATACCATATATATTCAGAGTAAAACAAAGTAATATATGAAGTCAAGTGGAGGTGGCTTACCCATAAGTGGGAAACCATTTCATAGCACTGTGGTAGAAGAACCTGGATCACACAAAGAGAAAATGCTCTTAGACAATAAGGAACTAGAATCTAATGATTTTTGTTTTCCCCACAATCTATATATTTATCTGGAAAACTTTTAGGGTAACCCAACATGAAGCTACGTAAGCATGTAGTTGAATCGGGATTAACTAAGTTTACTGAACAAACAAAATACTACCCCATTCCGAATTAAACAACATCAGTAAGATTATGAGTTATCTCAGAACTAACAGAAACACAAACGCATTCACAAAAAATTATGATCTAAAAGTCTCTAACGTACTTGCCAACATCTATAAGAAAGTTACGATTGCCAGAGGGCCTGGAGTGGCGAATAAGGATGCTGGTGTTCAGTCTCCTATTTCTGCTACCCGGTTCAGCAGCTTTTGAGCACACCTGTAATAGAACATTAACAAGGCCATATAGTCTAACCACTGTAATTCGAAAAACTACTCTAAAACACAAACAAGGATGCTGTATTAGGTTTCTCAGGCTTACAGGGCACGTTTTCAAGGGGTTAGTGAGACAGCTCACTCGTGGAATTCCTTCACTTGTTCCTGTTCCCAAAAATATTAGCTCAGATTGATTTGCAGATACCTCAGCTCCATTCTGAGAATTTGCAGAACCTGTAACATGATTAAAATTACTACCGACGTATGTGAAGAATCTAATGGACTGTAATACCGTTAGAATGACCAAAACTAAGTGAAAATTATTGAAAATTTGGGAGGATACTTACTAGAATGAAGAGAAGCTGTGACGATGGGTTTGAATCGAGAAAAACTTTTTCTAGATATGGAGATTGAATTGTTATTGGTGAAAGAAAATTGGCGAGTGAAACGAGTGATAGAGAAGAGTGAATGGGAAGGAGGACGAACAATTCCGAGAAACACAGCCATTTTGGCTTGTGATTTTACAGTTCCGATGTAACTCCGGTAGCTAAACTCCTCGCTCCGGTTTCGTTTCAACTGTTAGATTTGTAAGAACAAAACGGTTGCAAACGAAATATACAGGCTGGGCCAGGAGTTTTGAGTTTCGTCGATATGTGGGCTCAGCCTCAATTCTCGTTCTGGGCCGGCCCTATTAGACAAAGTCGGGAAAATTTGGGAGGAGATACTTTTAAAGTAGTTGTTTAAAATATAATCAGTATTTTAGAAGTATTTAAAACATAACCAATAGTTGATTATAGCATGTTTGAACCATCTGATAAGTGGCTCATCTTCTCTTCCACTTAACACACGTTCGAAGCATCTTAATCTTGCTTTTCCTACTTGTCTACCATCAAAATTAACTTTTAACCGTGTATCTTTTCCTCCTCTAATCCTTGTTTGTTTGTGATCTTCATTTGAATTTTGAATGGCTAACTTTTAAAGTTAAATTGAATTAATATTACTTTATTTTTGAAATCTAGTTAGACATTCTAGAAACTAGACTGAAGTCATTATATATATTATTATTATTACTAACTCCGTCCACTTTTAATTGCCATGGTTTCTTTTTTTTTAGATTCAAACGATAAGTACTTTGACTTAAATTATATGATGTATTTTTTCATCATATTGATATCCAAAAAATTGCAATTTATAGTATTATTCGTATAGTTTTTGAATATCTACATTTTTTGTTTAAAATATTGAAGTAATGTAATCAAATTTAACTTTAAAAATTAGTCAAATTGACTTTCGAAAAGCACAACATGAAAAGAATCGAATTTTAGTTCTAAATATTAGTTAACGCGATTCTCTAGAAGAGAAAAATATCATATAATTGACACGAAGAAATATTAAATGGTGCCCTGGTGGTTGGTGATGGAATGATTTTCACCCAGTGTGTAGAATTCCTTGCAGTGAAAATGGTGCATTTTCTATAGTGGTCCTGCATTATCTGAATACTTTTTTTCAATTCAAAGTGAAGTAAAGGTAAATAGTCTATTCCTAGTTCAAGCAACTTCAGAGGATTCAACACGTTTAAACTTTAAAGCAAAAATATTAGAAAAGGGGACTTTATTTAATAAGCTCAGCGAATAATTCAACTAGTCTGTCATGAACAGTTGGGCACCTTCACGCTCACGAGCGAATCTAAAATTTAGAATTTATAGGTTTGAATTTAAAATTTTATTGCAACTTATTTCCTCTTCCAAATCTATAAATATATGTATTATTCTTTGAAATTAAACACATATACAAGATATGAGTCAAAGTTATTAGATTCAGATAACTTGCAAGGCTATAACAATCATATACATAATTTTTTGTAAGCATTATCAATATTTAAAGAAATGTAATTTTTTTTTTTGAATAAATCACTATGATAATAAACGATATCAAACTTTATATATGTTTATACCTAGTATTATCTTTTTTGCTACGTATATGAACATAATACATACGGCAAAACTTTTGATTAAGCGATATCTCTTAACACCACTTGAAGTAAGTACATCCATCCCAAAAAATGTTGATTAAGCAGTGTCTCGTAACACAACTTGAAGTAAGGTATAACTGCCCCGAAAAATGTGTACACTACCTCCGCGCCCCTGTCTACAACTTGGAAGAAGTAGAGTCATGGACACATTTGTCCATTCGCTTCTAGATTGGGCCTACACTGATGCAAAGTCAATGGTCCAGTTTTTCTGTTTACCCGTTCAGGCCCAACTTGAGATATGGTCTCTGCATCACTGCAAGTAACCTTCCATAAAATTGCACGTTTTGCTTTTCAAATGGATTAACTTTTAATTTTACTTTTTAAATAGATTGGTCCGTAATTCTTGTTCAATAGCATTTGAATATCTGTGCAGTGAGGCATAAATCTTTTAAAACTAAAGTCATATCCGAACATAACTTGTGAAATATTATGATATGAATAAATAAACTTATGTCCATCAAAAAAATATTTGTTACTAAGTGTAAACAACCCGGTAACTTCTTCCCATCATTAATTTAACGCGTGCCAAGAAGAATGGTCCATTTCACTTTTCAACTTATGTACAACATATCCAAAAACCAACTTTGCACATGGCAAAAGTTAATTTATCAGTCACCATGTCTCTAACAACTTCACCTGCAGTTTAAACTTTTAACACCCACTACTAGTTGATCAAACTTATATATAGATATAGTTGCCTCGAAGTAGTACGTAAGTAATTACTTCAACTAAAAGATGGGATATATTAGTTGTGTTTGGCTTGGAGTTTTGGTATTCATTTCAATTCATGGCTATGGCAATATTAGACTATTTGAAGCTTCTTCTCGTGTCATACAGACACCCGATCAGATATACCGCACTGGTTATCATTTCCAACCTGCCAAGTATTGGATGAATGGTAAGTATTCAGAAGATCACTCACTGATTAATCAAAAAGAGATTCAACTACGAGAAAAAATCGATCCTTCTAGGATCATTTCTACCTTGTGCCATATAATCCTAATTCTTCTTGTTGTTTTTTCTTGTTTTGTGTTGTCACGTGCGACTTCACGGTGATCAAATTTACAATTGTTGGTTTTTGTTCCGCAGATCCTAATGGTAAGTTTCTCAAATTACTTGTATTTTTTCTGTGAATGTGTTTAGTACGACAAAAGTCATTCATGAAGGTTGCTATAATTATGCATGCAGGACCAATGATATACATGGGGATTTACCATTTCTTCTATCAGTACAATCCTTACGATGCACAAGCAGGTAACATAGTATGGGGCCATTCCACGTCCACCGATCTCGTCAACTGGACTCCTCAGCCGCCGGCGCTTCTCCGATCAGAGCCATACGATTTCAAAGGCTGTTTTTCCGGTTCTACAACTCTTCTCTCTGGCGGAAAACCGGCAATTCACTACACCGGCGTAGATTTCTCCGATAACCAGGTACAAAATCTAGCCGTCCCCAAAAATTTAGCTGACCCGTACCTTACCGAATGGGTAAAATCACCTTATAATCCATTAATCGCACCGAATTCGGTGAACAAAATTGATGGACAAAATTTCAGAGATCCAACTACTGCTTGGCTAAATCCTGACGGAAATTGGAGAATGGTAGTTGGAAATCAACAAAACGGGAGCGGAATTGGCTTATTGTATAGAAGCAAAAACTTCATTGATTGGATTCAAGCTGAAAATCCACTGCATTTTATGAACAATTCTGGAATGTGGGAATGCCCTGATTTCTTCCCTGTTTCAACAATCAGTCAAAATGGTTTAGAAACTTCCACAATGGGTCCAAATGTGAAACATGTATTCAAGGCAAGTAAAGCAAGCACTGATTACTACACAATTGGTACATATAATCCTAATAAAGATATTTTTATCCCGGATAACGAATCACTGGATATTGGATTAGGATTTCGATACGATTATGGTAAATTTTATGCATCGAAAAGTTTTTTTGATAGTTCTACTAGTAGGAGGATTTTGTTTGGATGGATTAATGAATCAGTAAATAATCTTGAGATGAATAGTATTAGAGGATGGGCTGGTCTTCAAGGAATTCCTAGAAGGATTTGGCTTCATAAATCTGGAAATCAGCTGCTTCAATGGCCGATAGTTGAAATTGAAAAGCTTCGAATGAATCCAGTTATTGAAGATACTACCGTGCTTATGCCTGGATCAGTACGTGAAATTTCTGGAGTCAATGCTACGCAGGTAAAGAATTTTTTTGCTGTAAATTTATTTTTAACATGTTTCAAACAAGTAATCCGTGGGCGTGGCCGAGCCAGAACTTCACGGATATCTCACTATCTTTAAGGAGATTCAAGTCCAAGGCACAAATGTAATATCCATCAATAAACATAACTTGATATATTAATATTAAAATGTCACACTAACACTTTTTTATAGGAAATTGCTTATTGACGAACCAAATTTTGACGGGATATCGTCAAACGATCACCAAAGCTTTAGATTCCTTCTGTTTTTAACTAATTGTAACTATGATTTGGCTTACAGGCAGATATAGAAATGTCATTTTCAGCTAAAACGTTGGAAAAGGCGGAGAAATGGGAAGCAAATTGGACAAATCCACAACAAGTGTGTAGCATAAAAGGTGCATCAGTAAAAGGTGGGCTTGGGCCATTTGGGTTACTAGTTTTGGCATCTAAAGACATGCAAGAATATACTGCAATTTTCTTCAGAATTTTCAAAGGAGATAACAACAATTTTATAGTCCTCATGTGTAGTGACCAGACCAGGTAACAAATTTGATCTCTCTTTCACTATTAATTGTCAGTGTAAGAAATTTTTTATGCGATCGAGTTATTTATAATACCTTTTTTTCTTAATTAAGTATTCATTTTTTTTTTTCATTTTTGTAGGTCTTCCTTACACTTGCCTTCTAGTGATTATGACAAAACAACTTATGGGGCCTTGTTGAATGTGGATCCTCTTCAAGAAAAATTGTCCCTCAGGACTTTGGTATGTTTTTTTAGTCATGATAAAATTGTATACAATTCAAGGTGTTTGGTTTAATAGGAAAATATTTTTCAAAAAATAGAAATAAGTTATTTTCTTATAAAAAGAAGAATTGCTTGAGAAAACATTTGTACGACTATCAATCTTTAATCTCTCTAAACATTTTCTAAATGACTTCCGTTATACCAAACACATTCTCAGTTTCAACCGGAATATAATGAATATGTTTTGTTTTGTTTTTGTAGATTGATCACTCAATAGTGGAGAGCTTTGGTGGAGAAGGAAAAGCTTGCATTACAGCTAGGGTTTACCCAACTAATTTAGCAGTGGATGGTGCAACCCATTTATATGTCTTCAATAATGGTTCACACAGTGTTGACATCTCAAAATTGACTGCTTGGAGCATGAAAACAGCTCAAATCAATTGATTAATTCCAACATATATAGATTTATTTTCTTAATTTGATAACATTATATTTTATTAATAGACTATGTAATCTGCATATTGTGACACACGTATTCGAATAAACTGTATTTCTCTTAAAGTATTATATTTGTGTAGCACATGAAGTATGTGTTTAGTCCGGTCCAGTAGCGAAGGATATTAGACTGAAGGGTGGTCAGTTGAACACTTCTCTTTAAAAATAATAATTAGATGGTATATACAAAAAAAATTATATTGTGTATATATATAAGACAAGAATTACTTAATATAGGTAATTACTTTTACTATTGAACTATTACATAGGAAAAATCTTCAAACTATTGGTTGAAAATAAGATGCACAAAAGACCAAACAAAAAAATCCTACAACTTTCTTGAATTATTGAACTCTACCTTCTGAATTCGCCTTTATGCGGATCAAGAGGACAACACAAAACAACAAATTAGCAAGACCTAGTACAAACAAACAAACAAAAAAAAAAAAGAAAAATCTTACAACATTCTTGAACAATTCAACCAGGGTCAATTGAACTCCAAATTTCGAATCTGCCTCCTGATCAAGACGGCAACACAAAACGGCAAGTTGGACAAACCCTCTTTACCCCTAACCAATTCATTAAACAATTCCCATGGTACACATGAGAACAAGGCATTTTTGTTGCTTCACTTCCAACCTCCATCTTTTCCATACATATCACACACACAAAATCACTTCCCAATTCTGTTTCTTCAATTTTCACTTTCTCCAAATTTTCTTCAACCAATTCATTAGCAGGACGAATTTCCTCATCACTATTTTCATTTTCTTCAATGAAGTAATCAACAGGAAGGCTAATATAAACTTTCATTGGCAATATTTTCTTGTTCCTATTATAAGGTTCATTAGCAATTATATCAGCAAAAGTACATATTTGACGTAATATCATTGGTTGTCTATGTACCGGCACTTCCATTATATGTAACATTCTTGTAACGTTATGCCACGATAAGTTGTTATGGGGCAATCGATCACATCGCTCTTGAAATATTCCGATTTTAATAATGCTCTCTAAACGAGACACATTGAGTTCTTCATCTTCATCTTCATCTTCTTGTTCTCTAAGAAATTCGACCTCGAATTTGATGAAAAATTGATCGTAGGATGTTGGTTCAACACTGCTTGTGTCAAGACTTTCATCTTGGTGAGCATCACAATAATCATCTCCTGCATAATCCATTAGGAATTTTTTTAATGGAATTTGTTTTAAGTTGATATATTGTATTGTGAGTTTTAGAGTATTATATATAATTTTTTAAAAACTAATGGAGTATCCTGACGTACTAGGAAACATTTAAAATTTGTTTTTAAGTGGGAAAAGGATTAAGGTTATATCCTAAAAGTATAAGGAAAGCTATTAGAGTGGGTTAGGAAAATATTAAGGTTGGTTTTAATTTGGAATGATAATAATGAATTTTCTTTTTATGGCTTTAATATGGAAAATATTAATATACTATTTCTAGTCTATATTAAGTGAATCAGTGAGACAATACATACCTAAAAATAATTTAGGACATAAATTGAATATCATTTTCCATTTTTGTTCTTTTAGTTATTCTTATACTATTCTTGAAAATAAAAATAATTCAAAGTAAAATCATAAATATAAGTAATTAAGTCTCTTGAACTTGTCATCTAGACAATATAAATGAATGACAAAAATGAAAAAAAGTTCAAACATTTATCTTAAATTTTAAAACAATTCACTTATTTTGAACATTGAAAAAGGGAGTAATGATTAGGAAACATTTTAAGTAATATTTTGATTACATTGAAATTTGAATGATTATTGTTACAAAAGAATTGTTTAGTAACTTACATCATAATGAGGTAATGTTGAGGATTTTTTTTAATTTGTCCTTCATATCAAAGATATTATTTTTACACATTAAAAAAATATAAACATAACAAAAAATATGAAAAAATAATCATATTCTTCTACTCAAATTGTTAGTAGTCGTAGGTTATTTCCTCCTTGTGTTAAGAAACTTTGATGAAATAAAGCTAAAATTGAGAAATTTGTTAATAGTTATAGGAGGTCATTTCCTCTCTGTGTTAAGATTTTGATGCATTAAAGCTAAGATTGAGAATAAGGGCTTGTTTGAATATGTGATATGGAATCATAATTTGAAATGAGATCAATTTTAATTGAAATTGAAAGTTTTGTTTTAACATGCAATGTGAGCTTTTCAAATTGTATTATTATTATTATTATTTTTCATAAACATAAAACCACACAAAGTTGTGAAAATTAGCCAAAAATTTTCAATTCTTATACAATCTTAGAAAATAAGCAAATCATAATTCAAAACAAAATAGCCAAACTTCATAAGGCCCTGCATCAATTAACCGCATACCTTTATATTCTTTTTATAAGTAAAAATGTGTGATTACAAGCTTTCAAATACACATAATTTTATAAAAATCTCTTCACACTAAACATAATTTTTATTTTTTCTGAAATCTGAAATAAAGGATTTTCTTTTTACAATATAAATTTCAGTCAAGTTTTACATTTTTTAAAAAATAAATAAAAATGGAACCATAATTTGGAATATGAATCATAATTTTATATCACCATGTCCAAATGTTGATTTGAATCATAATATGAAATTGCATGTCCAAAAAAAGGCTAAGAAACTATCTAACTTGGCTGAACAGTTGCGTAAGTTGAGCTAAAACGCAACTTAAACGAGCCCAGATGTTGATATAGGCAAAGAACAGGACATAAATATGAAATTCTTGTTATAAGCAAAGCTGACCCCACAAGCAAACACACAAAGCCCCACTAGATTTTACAAAATTGATAACTAAACAAAAACAAAAAAAAGCAAAGAAAGAGCAGACATAACAACAGGGCCAACGCGAAATCAACAACGAATGACATGGTTGGGGTTCATGAGCTGTTATGAGCACACAACACAAACTACTGCTGCTTGCACTCGGGAGGACGTTCTCCCTGTTGACCTTTGGCACTCTTCTGCAATTTTGTCAAATAAATACACATCACATGCTCAAGAAAATGAAAGGAAATTTACATTATCACCTAAAAGAAATGATGCATCAAAGCAGTTCCTTCATCTAACCTTTACTGTTGAAGACTACTAGGGCAATCGAATAAACCATTCGGGATAGACACAAAAGAAAAAGAAAATAAAATCAGCATCACCAGAAAAACAAGGGGAAAATATGAATTACTTAGTAGAAGCAAGCTAAACAAATAATACCTTCTTTTTGCTCTTCTCCTCTTCTTCATCTTCATCATCATCATCATCATCATCCTCTTCTTCATCCTCATCTTCGTCTTCATCATCACCTTCAATATCTTCAAATTCATCCCCTTCAGCAGCCTCACCAGTAAACCATGACACAGCATGGGGGATTATTTTATCTCGGATTGTCGAGCTGCAAACATGGAAGTCCCAAATGGAAACGTCAGACAATCTTTCAGTGTAACACATAGAAAACATAGCACCATAGAATTCTAGAACATGTAGAAGTTATTGGGACACCAAGTTGTAACGAATTATAAAGGTAAAGGGGAAGCAGCGACGGACCCAATATCATAATCTTGTTCCATTAGATTCTGCAGGTCTTCAGCCTGACAAGACAGTAATTACCAAATAAGATCAAGAACATTCTGCATTACATAGTAAATGAACAAAATCAAAGTTGTTGAACCTACCGCATCTTCATCTATATCATCATCATCATCTTCAGGTACTTGGGGTGGATTAAAGAAATTGAAAAAGCTCTCACAGCTTTCAGTCTTAATTACGAATTTAGCATTCTTTGACCCTTTCTTTGGCTTCCTTTTTAGGATCTTCTGTGTCAAGCATTTACCGGGATACCATTCAATGTTGGTCCTGCAAGACATCTCACATCAAATAAACAAACAAAAATAGGATAACAGTATGTAAAACCAGAGCATAGAGAAGTTAGAACTTACCCTATGGCCTTCTCCAATATGGGATCATCATCATCATCAACCATGTGATAGGTTTTAGTCAAGACAGAATTCTTGAAGAAAGGGTTTGTATCGAAGAAGAATTCAAGCTTAAAGCCCTTTCGATCATCAAGCTTGCACCACTTGATATCCTTGAGGTACTTCAAGGCTTCTTCATCACGCTCAGAGATCTACAGCAGTCATTTGCGATCAGTTAAAAGACCAATAATTCAGACCAAGAAATATTTGTATCATTATTATTATTATTATCATTATTATTATTATTTACCTCCTCTGCCAATATCTCGTTAGTCTTCATTGCAGTCAGCCAAAAGTTGGGAACACCTTTCTCTGGCACCAAATTAACAGCATAAAAAATTAAAGTCTGTGTCAAGATCAATCTGCATGGATGAAAGAAATGCAATAAATAGTTTACCATTTTCAGTCTCATTATCCTCTCCCTGGATCATGGGAGCTTCATCAACACCATCCACTTCGACAACCCCATTTACTATTTCATATCTCTGCAACACATCCATAAAACAGCCAAACCATAACTCATTTCCTTTCTCTCTTTTTTTTGGGGGGTGGGGGTGGGTTAGGGAGGGGCGGGAGAACTAATTTCAACTGCAACCATGGACAGAGTTATTCTTCTCACCTTTGAATACAACGGTTCATACAGCTTTTGGTATTTAGCTTCTAGTGCAGCCCTCTCCTCGAAAAACTTTGCTTCCAGCTCATCATGTTGGCACTATATTTAGATAAAATCATGTTAAGCTTTTTTCTTCCATTTAGAGGGAGCAATCGGAAATATGCCAGCCTCATATAAAAAGCTAATCTAATCCACATATAAAAAAAATGGTAGGAGAAAATGAGAATGGACACCGCAAATTAATCATTAGGTTAATAATCTGTTCCTCTGTGACCATATTTCCCAAATTTTAAGCCTTATTGGGGAAAGAAAATAGGCATGGCTGAATAAGAGGCCATGTCATCACAAAACACAGCAAATTTATCTGCAATATGCGCGTCTTTCTAGATGGGCACAACTTATACCAAGTTATATTATGTAAATAAAGGATAACCAGTTGCAACAGGGCACAGTCACCAAATCTATGGTCATATTCATCTGTCAGTCTGTCTTCCTCCCATATAACTGTAGATGAATATCAGGCATGACTAGTAGCACACCATGATCTTCACTGCTATCTGTCATAAGGACATCCCTAACAACCTGCTATTATGTTAAAACAATGAATTAATAGCTAGATGGTCTAAGAAATCTAAGTGAATATTCATTAAGACTAAGTGTGATATTAAGTGAAGGAAAGGAGAATTTTAGGAAAAAGATGTATTTTCAAATCTTTTCCCCCTTACTGTTAATATCATCAAAGCAATTTTTTCCTCACTCTGGATCATATAAAACATAGTTGTCTAGACACAGGCTTCTGATGAGTGTGACCTTTTTGAAGTACTCAATCTTTTAAGGACCTAAATATGGTTACTAAAAGAACTACACTGCCATCACATATATATCCCAAGTGATATATGTATATACACACACACACACACACACACACAGAGTCAGATTCTTTTGAAGCAAGATTAACGGTGCATTGTTAAAAAAAATTATAAATAGAATAACAATGCATTATCCCTACAGTGGAAACACTTTCAAGGTCTTATAATTTAAATTTTAAGGTATGACTTTGCTTGAATCTTCTTCTTGAATTTCCTTAGTTGCTGTTGGAAACCAGGAGTGACATCGGATATATCCAGGTCGGAAATATGCTAAACAAAAATGGATAAAATATTTGACCTACCCATATTTAACAAAGATAAAAAATGGGTCAAGGTTAACTGACATATAATATGGATAGTTTCAGGAATAGTTAGGTGAGAACACAAGCTAAAAGTCAAAATAAGCTTAGACTCCAAGAAAGTAAGAACTCAAGAAATATTAAAGCAGACAAATGGGTATTGATAATATGGATATCCATATTATCCATCTTGATATCGATTTTTAGTGGAAAATACGAATAGTATCCATATTTGATCCATTTTTACTTAGTCAGTTATCCAACTCATATTTAATGGGTTGGATTGGACGGTTACTTGTAAATTTAACCATTTTGTCAGCCCTTCCAGAAACTGTTCGCTGATTCAGGTGTCTGCTTATTGCTTTAGGTCCTTAACTTAATCAAGCCTATTGCGGCTGTGAGAAAGCTGTTTGTCACGCTTAGTTTGTCTTCGGATTTGCCAGAAGTTGCTTTTGGAGATGAAAAACAGCTTATGTAAATTCTTTTAAATGTTGTTGGCAATGCTGTAAAATTCTCAGAAGAAGGCAGTGTGACAGTTTCTGCGGTTGCTGCAAAATCAGATAATTCAATAGATCCTAGAGCTCCAGAGTCTATTTCTGTGCAAAGTGAGAATCACTTCTATTTACGTGCACATGTATGTTTATAGGTTTATTTTCATGCTTGATATTTAGTATTTCCAGTATAAACGGTAGTTGCTCTGTAATTCATTTTGGGTAGTGATTGTTGTTGTTGGTTTTACTGCTACTTTTCCGTGTTACTTAGGTAAAAGATACAGAATCAGGCATTTAATCCTCAGGATATCCCAAGTTGTTCTGTAAATTTGCACAAACCCAGACACTAACAATTAAAAATTCTGGTGGCACTGGACTTGGCCTTGCAATTTGTAAGAGGTATCTCACTTCACTGGTGATTGTTTTGAATGCGGCTTTCAGTTTGCTATGATAATTGAGAACTGCTCTAGATTGAGTTCTTTGTGTTTTTTGGGCTGATGCACATTTCTTGGAAATTTTGTTCATGGGATGTTGAGGCACTTAACAACAGTGGTCATATATCTGATGTTGGCCTGAATCAGGTTTGCTAATCTCATGGAAGGACACATTTGGATTGAAAGTGAAGGTCTCGGAAAGGGGTCTACTGCTATCCTTATTGTTAAACTTGGCATTCCTGGCACATGCAGATGACTTTTCAAGGACCAAAGGTCTTGGTTATGGATGATAATGGATGAGTGCTCATACTACCTCTTATCTTTAGACCTCTTATTTGTCCTGCATTTTCTGTCCAATGAATCTTTTTCTACTGTACGTTGGTCTATTTTACGTGAGACTGGACATTTACAAGCTGAAAAAAGTGGTATTTGTTGGACATCACTTTGGAACAAGGACCCTGACCATCTATTAAATGTCTATGGAAGTTAGAGTCTAATAACTTCATGTATAATGGAATGTTCTAAAACTTAAATATATTAGGAGTATAATCTAGATGATGAGCATCCGAAGGGTAGCGATTGCGAGTTCTCTTGTCATAAAAAAGAAGTCCAAGGTAGGGACGGTAAAAACAAGAGACTATTTTTCCTAAATAGTTCATTTAACTATTTCATGCAAAGATCATAATCATTAGGTTCTGGTTCCACTAACGCTCAAAAAAGATAGAAGAAAGGAAGAACATGGTCAGTATCTATCAGTGTTTTGGACGGTGAGAGGCGACAAAAGGCGACAAGGGCCTGCCTCGCCACGCGGCGAGGCGAGCGGCGAGGCGCTCGCCTTTTTGAATCGAGGCGCCAATTAATACCAAAAATTAAAAATATTTAATTGCATATATAAATATCCAAAATCTCAATAGCAATAACATAACATATATAAATATCCATTAAAAGTACTCCCACAAAAGTTACAATTAACTGAAATAATTATAGAAGAATTTATTTTTTTAAATGTAGGCAGCGGGCAGTGGGCAGTGGCTTCAGTAGTTCAGTTCTTCTTCAGAAATCAGACTTCAATCTTCACAATAAAAAACAGAGGGACTGAGAGAGTACTAAAAACAGAGCAAAAGAAGAGAAGAGAGATTGATTCGAGAAAAGAAGAGAAGAGAGATTGATTCGAGAAAAGAAGAGAAGAGAGATTGATTCGAGAAAAGAAGAGAAGAGAGATTCCAGTCGACTTCAAGCAGTACCTGAGCAGCAGCAGCAGTCGCGAACTCGCAGCAGGAGCACTCGCGACAGTCGACTTCAAGTTTCCAATCGCAGCAGCAGCAGTTGCGAACTCTAATTCCAGTCGAGGGATTGATTTCAAGTCTCCAGTCGCGAAATGAGAAGGAGCAGTCGCGACATAAGTTTGAAAAAATACCCAAAAAAAACCCTAATTTGATTATTTGGCTTTTTAATTATTAAAATTCAGAAAAAAAAAAGGCGACGCCTATTGCATCGCCAATTCCATGTCACCCCTCGCCTTGGCTCGCCTTTTTGATCTCGCCACGCCTCGCCTGAAATAGGCGCAAACCCCTCGCCTCGCCTCGCCTCGTCGCCAAAGGCGAGAGGCGCTCGCCTTTAAGAACACTGGTATCTATCGTGAGTATTTATTTAGCTTATAGTTGGTTTACGGTCTATACACGTGCTAGCACGGGCCATACCCTGTCTAGTAAAGAGAAAAGGGAGTTCAACCGATTTGGTGGAAAAAAACTCTACAGATAATAGCAAAGCCTATATGACACTCCTAACTTCTTTCCCGGTGCCACTATACAGCATGAAACATGAAAAACTTTAAACTTCCAAAAACACACCTCAAAACCTTCAGATATCACTCACATTCCTCTCTACATTTATCAACCTAGACATTATATTCAAACTATAAATTGAATTACAATGCAGCTTTAACTCAATCGCTCACATACAAAACAAAACAGATTAATCAGTCATACTATACCATCAAATACCAAATTAAAAACATCTAAAAAAAAATTAAAAATGAACGTCTTAGCAATGAATAAAAGCACCTGAAGCTCTCTTAGAACATCTACACGCTTCCTAACTGGTGGCGTCAAAGTCTCGAGTATATCCGTATGCTTCCCAGCCAGATTCTGAAGCTTATCCTACAAATTCCACAAAAAAAAAAAAAATGAAAACATGTAGCATTTAGATAGAAAACAAGTGGAACCAAAATATTATTAACCAAACCTTGAGCGCGTTGACTAAGCCAGCACGATCCTCGGCACTCAAAGCTACACAGAAACAACCATAAAATCAATGGAATTAATTTTAATTCATCGATTAAAAACGAATGATTAGGGATTTTACCGGCGGCAGCGGCGGGGAGGGAACCACCGAGATCGGACATGTCGAACTGATCTTTATTGGAATTATTACTTATGGTGGACGGATTAGAATCCTAGCAGGTTTTGAAAAGACAGAAGTGAAAAGGGGAAAAAGGAGGGAACTGGTAAAAGGGTTTTGGGTGCGAGCAGTTTTTTTGATGGTATTTCAAATTTATAAAGCCACCTTCGGCGGTGCCGCTCGTGCGTGTTCGAGAAAAAGGCAATAAATCAAATCGAATTGAAAAATAAAATAAAAACTATCGTATAAACACGAAAAATATGTTGTGTCAAATATGAACAAGTCAAAAGTGAATTAACATAAAATAAGTAATAATCTACTCTAAAATCTCACTAAATTAATATAGGTGAGATCATAAATATTATTATTTTGTAAAGACATTATTTAATGTCTTTTTTGTGAAAACATTATTCATGAACTTGAAGTCATTATTAATAATCTTGGTTACAAAAAAAAAATATTGACATAAATAGCCTTAAAGATTACCCGGATGAAAGTGATACATGTTTAGAGATCCATTATTTAGGAGAAATTGTGGATACCATTGGATAAAAACAATGTTCATGATGAAGTTGAAGATGATACAATAACTTTGCAGTCAGTTACGCGTAAAGAAACACTTATCGCAGCTAGAACTCTTCACAGTTTTATGGTGCAGTTCGAAAAGACAACTCCAGAACTTTTTGCTGCAAATAAGAATAGTTAGGGATCAACTTCAACTATTTAAATTTTAACAAAGAAACACAAAACACAATAGAATCATTTTATTAAGTTGTCTTATATATATTTGTGTTTTAAAAATAATTATTACTTATAATATTGATGGGACCATATATTTATATAGGAATTTTCTAGAAATATATTATCTTATTGAAATGAGTGATTTTTCCCATTAGCCCAAATTGAATAAGAAAATATATAAATATATTATCTTAGAAAGATTATTCAAATATTAATTCAGTGAGATTTTATTGTAACCCGTTTAATAGAAGTGCAAGTAGTTTGGATGACAAAATGGATTGCCCTATATAATGGTGCTTTCCTTTAAAATTTAATATTCAGATGAAACTAATAATCTGATAATTAATTGAAAAAATTGTATGAAATAATAAATTATTAATTTAAATTAAATGTTACAATCATAGTTTATTTTGTTTGTAATTCGCAGTAAATATTCAATTTTCTTGTCATTTGATTCGGTATACAATTAGTCATTTTCGGTATACAAATGCGTTTGTGTTTGTATAAAACGAGAGAAAAGTGTATATACAAATACAAATATATATATTTGCGTTATATACACTTATAATTATGCAAATACAGATCTTATTATACAAATGATAATATATCTAGCGAATTATACAATTCAAAAGCTCCATAGCAAACATAAAATTTGATATGGAGTGCAATTATGCAAATTATAACTATAACATACAAATATAATTTTTATGTTTTCTATATGTGAAATTGCTCTAATTAATTTGTAAGAAATATTATACAGTATACACTAATTTTCGTAAATCACACTTTGAGATTATAATGAATATTTAATTAAATTTTATTCTAAAAAAAAATGTAATCGAACCCAACCTATAAAAGTCCGACTCGGCGGCAACTTCCCCGTCTCCACAGTAAGAAAAGGGCAAAGCAGCTAGGGTTTTTGCAATTACAGGCACTCTCGGCCTTCCGTTACTCTCCTCAGTATTCAGTTTCGTCTAAATTCACAAGCTAGCTACGCCTCTGGTATTTGCCAAGGTTTTGTTAGGGTTTCTTCTTTTCCCCCTTTAGGGTTTAGACGAAAAACTGCGGAACCACAGGTAAAAAGAAAATATAGGGTGTAGTTGGAAATAATCTCGTATTCATTTGCAGGTATCTTCATAGTTAGAGAAAGAATAGGAACCAAATGGATTATGTAGCTGAACAAAATGTCTCAGAAGAGCAGGAACGAAACGATGGTAGTGCAGGACATGAATTAAAGCATTCACTCGATGATTCTTCTGCAGGGTTAGTTTGTAGTTAGTAGTTTATAGCTTATAGTTTGGGTCTTTAGGTTTTAGATAATGGCAAACCCCCCTTCCTGCATGAGGCCATGCCGAAATTATTGTAACTGCTGGTTTTGCTTGTTGATAGAAAGCTTTTCGTCGGAGGCATTGCTTGGGAGACCAGAGAAGGTACTCATGCTGTTAATTTTCCATACTACTTATTTGCTGTTTTAATGTCCCTTTCACATGTTTTAGCAGTCTGTTTTTTGGTGGGTTGTTTTAACATATACTTGGTGTATACAAGTATTATAGCTTTTCATTTAAGACAAATATTAGTTGATTTCCTAGTATAGCTGTATAGCAGTCCTGCTTATAGGAAAATTTCCATCTTACATGGAAGTTAGTATTTTAATTACAAACAACAACATGCCCTGTGAAATCCACGCGAAGGTAGAGTGTACACAAACCTTATATAAGTTGTTTCCAATGGACCTTCATCTCAGGTGCAACAAATCAAAGTAGTTATGAAAAGAAAAAACGATAGTGAAGAAAACATAACAATAAACAGTGTAGAGCATTCAAGAAAGGAACATTAACAACAACAAAATTGCGCGATAATTGATACACAATAAACAACAAACAGTGATAGATATGAAAATCAAGGAACTACAAGAATAAGGCTAACATGACAAATACCAACAAGCCTAAATCTGTTGAAAAGCAAGACAACACTCTACTACCAACTAAGTACTAACCTTGTATCCTAATTATCGACCTCCACACCCCCCTATCTACACATGTCCAAACCATCTCAGCGTCACTTCCCTTATATTGTCCACCACGGATGCCACTCCCACCTTGTCATGGTATCTTCATTTCTAATTTTTTGCTCCTAGCCTGCTCATACCTCCATCAGACCATCACAACATCCTCATTTCCCCAACTTGCATTTTTTGAACACGAGAGTTTTTGACTGGCCAACACTCCCTCATACAACAAAGTTGATCTAGCCACCACTCTGTAAAATTTACTTTAAGTTTATGTGGTATATTTTTGTCACAGAAGACTTTAGAGGCAAACCTTCATTCATCCACGCTGCACCAATACGATGTGTGACATCAATGTCGATTTCCCTCCTTCCTTGGATTAAAAGATCCAAGATATTTAATATATAAAATTTTGGGTCTTCATTTCATAATTTTATTTCTTGAGCATTTTCTTGCCCAACAAATATGAAATGTTGGACTTTTTTGAATCTTATAACTCATAACCATCTTTGCTTACTGATTTATTCACAATGAAGTCATGCTCACACATTTAGCTCCATCACTAGGTGTAGTTCCATGGTTTGTTGAATTTGGTGTGCATTGGTTCGTTTTTTCAAAAAAGGAGTAACAAAGTGTGTTGTGGTTCTTCTCCAAGAGAAATTTCTTTCTGAATGCATGACACAAATTGGTATTCTATGGAGGAAGTCCCCCCTACGTTGATGGTCTTCTTTTTTCATCATATATCAACCGCAATGGAGGTTATAGAATCACTACACATGGGTGGGGGCGGTCAACTTGGTGCGGGAGAAGTGTGAGTGAAGTTTGATCTTGTGGTGTATTCTTGAGTACCTCTGCATGATAGACATCAGAAACAACAACATACCCATTGTAATTTAGAAGTTGGGTCTGGGTGGTGTGAACCCAGACCTTACCCTCCTTGTGAAAGTAGAGATGTTGTTTCCGAAAGACCCTCGGTTCAAGTAAAGCAATTCCAAGTAGGTTTGACAAGGAAATACACAGTAGTGTATAGGATAGACCTCAATAGAAAAGTAAAAAACACTGCAACCTTTGAGTCATGCTTCTTTGACATGAAAATTCTGCTTTGTTTGAGCTTTCTTGTAACTATTTGCGAGTTCATTATCTCCTTTCTTATTGGCCTGTCTTTTTCTGCTTTGGGTGAATCTTTGTATTTTTAAACAGACAAACAATTATATTGTTGTATAAATGCACTTCCAACTGGTGTATATTAGTTAATGCATATGTATCCAGTTTGTCTATACTCTGAACTCTTATATCCTATTCTCAGCTCTATACTTAATTTGTACATGTTATTTTTGCAGAATCTTTTAGGAAGTATTTCAGCAGGTTTGGAGAGATAACAGATTGTGTAATAATGATGGATAAGGTCTCTG